>VVHJ01056903.1:0-10105 GCA_015107715.1 Tylochromis polylepis | reverse complement strand
ACCACTGGCCAAATAACACACTTTACTGTATTACGACTGCTGGCGATAAAGCTGAAAACCACATCTTGAGGAATCTGGATACCCAACATGACAGGTGTATTTATCAAATGATTCACCTTTTCACTTTAGCACATATCATATACAACTAAATAAGAGCGTTGTGGAGAAGAATTATAACGTATTTGATGCAAAATGCAATTCTGTAAATGCCAGAAGAACAGCTATTAATTTTCAGCAGAGAAAATAAGACCTCCCCCTCCTCAGCCACACCTCCAGCTCCTCCCGGGGGGACATCGAGGCATTTCGTGAAATCTCGGTACGAGGCCGGCGTTCAGGGGGACGCCGCGGTGACTCCAGCGCGCCTTCGAGAGCCAGTATGAACGGTGACGGGACTGTGGTGACATCAACGAATGAGATGACAATAAACTATGCGGTGAGCTCAGGCACCCTTCAGAGGAAGCTCACTTCTTCCAGCTGTTGTCTTTGTTCCTTCAGTCAGAACCCACAGATCACAGCCACAGGGGAGGGCAGGAACCAAGCTCGACCAGCAAATCAACAGACTCGCCTCCAGAATCTCGCCACGGCTGACCGACCACCAGGGCCGCGTCATATCATAGCGGTATGCAATTTCATGGAATATAAAAACGTCATATCCCAATATAATTGTGGCAGAAATGCCATGCATTTACACTCCTCTAGTGCGCGCCACAACAAGACAAGCCCAGCCATGTCTGAGAGCAAGACCACGTGTCAGCCTCCGACGACGACCTGGAGCTACTTCAGCAACAGCACTTTGTTAAAAATGGAAGGAAACTGTTGCTGCCGAGCATGGAGTGCAGCCGGGCTCCAAACGAGGAGAGGCTAGCAGGAACTGGAGCGCTCGCTAGCTGCTCTCCGCGTGGCAGGAAGAGCAAACGGGGGATGGAAATTACAGATGCGGTTACACGGCGGAGGAGCAGAGCTCTGAGCAGCTGGGGAAAAAAAAAAGAAAAAAAGAAGCTTGATCCAAAATACAAACATCCCGGGAAAAAAATCTCTTACAGTTTTATTCTTAAAAGTGTAAAGTTTAAAACTCCGGGGAGTGGCCGTAGCTCAGGAGGTAGAGCAGGTCAGCTGTTAGTCAGAAGGTTGGCGGTTCGATCCCTGGCTGCTCCAGTTTGCGTGCCAAATATCCTTGAGCGAGATACTGACCCCGAGCTGCTCGCCGATGGATCCGCTGCAGTGTGAACGTTAGATAGAAAAAAAGTGTCCGGGTGAATGAGGCAGGTTGCGTAAAGCGCTTTGCAGAGAAATGCTATATAAGAAACTGTGGCGCTCCTGCAGACTTACAGTCACTGTAGTTAAACTAAAATGTTCAGCAGTTATTTTATACTTTTACTTCAAATTACTCCAAGAAAGAAACACTACCCCGGATACTTTTGTGCTTACATTTGATTTACGCTGTGTCAATAATGTTGCACCATAATGCTGCTGGCACTGTGCTTTAATAGATTCGCTCTTTGAATTAGGCAGTGTGTCATCAGTGACAGCAGCTCAGTGGGAAAGGATGGAAGGCGCCCTTCATCTACTTACACTTACAAAGGCCTACAAGCTGCAAGCATCAATAAAACATCATTCACAGTATTTTTTCAATATTATCTCACATGTCATCACCGCAAACTTGTCTTGAAATATCGCGACATAATTGTGAGGCTACGTCGCCATCGATCGGTCTGTTAATCGCTCTCCCACTCCTCACGAACTACAACCCCGAGGTACGCGAACTCTTCCGCTCGAGGCTGACAGTTTTGAGATTTAAAATTAAATTTTGTCCACGTGGGAACTAATTCTGCGGAGAAATGGTTGCACGGCAAATTTCTTCTTGAAAAACCGTGACGGGCTTCGTGGCGTTGAGCGGGAAGGCTTTAGTCTGTGGTCTCCCCGGCAACAAGTTAAAAACTCCAACCGACAAATAAAAACAGGTTTTACAGAAGTGAAACATCTGTAAGCCTGTTCTTACTTTTCATGGCTCGCTTATCTGAAATAAAACCAAGCATCTGCAGTGCTTCAAGTGTGAAAACACAAACTCTTATTTTACTCAGGTCGTCCGCTGATTTATCACATAACAGCTACCTTTTAAAAAAGGAGCTTAAACTTTAGGCTGAAGTAAGTTTAAACTTGATTCAGTATTAATCTGTGAGGCAAAGTGGCATCAACTGAAGATGAAACATAAACGTGTATGAATACACGTTCTGGTATCATAATGCACTCTAACCGATTGATGATTTTTGCTGTTTTACGGCAATATTTAAAAAAAAATCTTAGCAGTGAACGACCGACTTCAGTTTGTAGTGAATTTGAACACAGTCGGTTCTTAAGGCTTTACGCAGTCGGCTGAAAATATCCCGTCTTCGTCCTTTTTGTCAGAAATACATGTTTGGTGAAAATAAGCAGATTCTGGGTGAGTCATGAGGAAACGTGTCCAGACAGCCAGAGTCGCCGGGGAGCCATCGTGTAGCCCACACACTTTCACCCAAGCATATGTGCACACACTCACGAGAGCAGAGACGCGAGTGAAAGACGAGGATGTTTTCCCACAGACGAGAAGATCTCATTACGGCACCTGCGGCTAGTTTTCAGGTTAATAAACCCACCAGACATCTGCGTTTAGCCCTGCGGACGAGTGTGCTGTGGATCTAACACCTAAGTGTGGGACATTTATTTCTTCCGGTGAAAAAACTTTGACTGAGGATCATGAGAAGTCCTCAGAAGCTCGTGCACTGAGCCGTATTTGTGCTGGCACATAGTGGCAACTATTAAACAATCACTGGGTTGCGGAAGACACTAAAGCTCTGTTCATCCAGGATAATTTCCAGCTGGGGAGGTGGTGCAATGTAATTATTAGCAGAGAGGAAGAAACCCTGCTGCAGTGGATATTTATAAATTATAACCATTTTCTGAGAGCAAAACAAGGTTTTTGTTATAATAGAGCTAAAAATGTATTTTTAAAATGTAAAAAAGATGGAAAAAGCATCTAAGAAAGAAAACTATTCAACTTCAACAGGGGGTCATAAGAGATTACTTTTTTATCAAATTACTTAAAGACAGCACGTTAGCGCGAATATTCCTTTGAGCGTGGATAGATTTGCTTAAAAACTTCACGAGTAGCTGATGCTTTTCCCAACTTAGCAATGATTCCCTGTTGGAGTCGATCTGGACACAGAAACATAAGAAAGAAACCACACCGATGTTCCCGTGAAAATATCACAGTCACTAATCTGCATCCAAGTATCCGTCTGGATCCACGGACTCTGTTCGTGCATGCAATTAATTCGCTAGTTTGCTCAAAGTGACGGAGCAACTTTGCCAGCAGCAGGCTGTAAAAGCAGAGCTGAATGATGTGACGTTAAAATTCACGGGGACCTAACCGCAGGGTTTTGGAAGGGTCGCGGAAACATGCAAATTGTTTTGTTTTTATGTTATGTGGTTGTAATCCGATCAGGAATTCCCGGGAAAGACTGGAAGCATCCCAGAGGTGCACATGTGGCAACCTTGAAGGAGCTTTGTTCTTCGCCTTCTCCGGGCCCCCGAACTGGACTTTATGATCGTAAACAGGAGGAGGTGCAGGACGGGAGTTGGAAGCCGTCTCCACTCGAAAGCACTCGTAGCGCTTCTGTCCACTCTCACTCCTCTCGCGAGGTTGTTCCCGGCTGCTGCAGGCAGCACGGCCCAGCAGAAAAAGGAAAAAAAAGATCTGCTATACCCGCTTTACAGCACCTGCTCCACACCAAACATCAGACACACACATTTAGCAGCTACTGATACGTTCCCCCTCGGGAGTTGGTACGGTCCAAATCAGACATGAACTCGCATAAACTGGCTTCAGATATGAGCTAATGCTCCTCTGCATGCCTCTGATATAAAGTGGACTACTACTCTTTCTTCTATTAACTCATTCACTTTAGAAAGCATGAAGCTGCTACAGCAGAGACTCTCCAGCCTTCCAGCGACACAGCTCACCTGGGGTCTGTGTGTGGGCTTCATGATGCTACAGGCTCCCCGGTGACCGTCTGAACGCCTTTGTCATGACTCAGCTGGGATCTGCTCGAATTCACTAAACGTGTGTGTGTGTGTGTGTGTGAGATGGTAAGGGGGCTGGAAGCCTGACATACGTCAACAGAGTGTGATACATGCCTGGGCAAAGAACAAAACAGCTCACACATTCACACCACAGTCACTGTTGCCTTTTAAAAGCTGGGGGTCTGACGCATGACCACACAGACAAACACAAAGCCCCCACCCCCACCCACTCCTCACGTTGCATTTTAGGGTGTTTTGGTTACAAACCTATTAAAGAAAAAGTCTGCTGTCAGCTTTGCGGTAGCTGCCTTTGCATTAGAACCTCGTCACCGCTGCAGATCTTTAAATACGATTATTAAAAACTTGATTGAACTTGTAATTCTTTTAGTCTTTTAATAACTTTTAATTCACTACCAGTCAAGCTTCATCCAGCTGTCACCAAAACATGGGTTCTGCTGCCTTGAAAGTTCAACATAATACTTTTACTTTGAAGTTTAGCCTCACTTTGAACACTGCAGAAATTCAATACCTTACTTCTGCTCCTTCAATTCTTCATGCCATTTGATCGTGGGCCTAGACTTAAACGTGGAAGGATTAAACCTTAAATTTGACACTGCTCATAAAAGATCTCTTTTCAAACGTTAATCCTGGGATTGCATTGATTTACACGAGCACCAGGAGTGGACTGTGGACACACGAGCTGTGATTATGGTTGGGTCAAGCTGTCAAAGGATAGTGACGGCTCATGTAAGGGCTGTCTGCCACCTGGAAGGTCAGTGGTTCAATCCCCCAAGGTCCCAAATTTCCCCCAATGCATGCATCAAGTGTAAATCATCAGCTGTGTCCAAATCCTTAAGGCTTGTTCAGTTCACACTGGTGACGGTGGGGAGGAAGAACTCCATTTTAACAGGACAAAGAATCAGCAGGATCAGGGAGGGGCATCCATCAAAGAAAGATCACAAACAAGGGACAGCTAGGGGCTCCTTTTGACACGACCTTTCACCTCCCTTCTGAGAGGTTTCCTCAGTTCTAATCAGCTGATCAGGATGTTTTTAACCCCGTTGATGTCATTACTCATCCGGGGAGGGACCCTGATGGTGGCGGTTCACACCGTTGTTTCTACTCTGGAATCGTCACGGAGACAGAAGCCCCATAAACCTGCCTTTCAACCTTCTGTTTGTGAGGGGCAGCCAATTAGAATTTTCTTTGAGGCAGAGGACGAACTGAGGGATTGTCCCGAGGCCCGGTGTAAGATAAAGAAGGATTATTTTCAACCGTCAATCATCCAAAGCTACTCTGGTAGAGTCCAGGAAGAAAAACATCCATCAAGATTTTGTGTTTGGAGAAAATGCTTCCAAGCTGTGTCCGAGAGGTGAGAGCTGGAACATCTCGGAAGAACCAAAATGAAGACAAGCTGCCCTCGAATGAAGCATTCGGGATTACGGTGACCTGGATGACCGAGAATGAAGACAGAAATCAGCAGCTAAACAGAATCAGCAGAAACTGCAGCACACTCGTGCTTTTTTCTTGGTACCTTTAGCCCTCACTCCCAAACTTGACCAAACTCGTTGACTAACAAATTATGGCCCAATTTGGATGATCTTTCTTCTTCCCCACTGCTGCTGCCACCACTCAGCAGCTGAAATGCCGCTCACGGTCCTTAATTACTCAGGAAAATTATACACAAGCACAGCTATTTTGGAGAGCGGGACATTTCCCCCACTACATTTTTTTTCTTTAATGTAATTTGTAGAAATTGCAGCGGCAACAAATCACTGAAGGTAGCGTGTAAAGCTTTTATTCCAGCAGTCCTGTGTTTCTGCCAAGAATATGTGGCGAGCTGGCAGCAGGAGAACAACACAAACAACAGAAAGGAACATTTGTTCCTCACATTCAGGTTTAAACACTCAATACATCAGAAATGACCAGAAACATTACATCTCTGAGCAAACACGCTGGTAAATGCTTTAACATGTGTGCATCTGTGAAAGGTAAACGATGGAGCTGAAGAAACTTCCTGTTATTCCTTATGAACGACACACGGAGCCAGCATCAGTCATTTCAATGAGCCTAAAAGCCTTTATTTTCCACTTCAGCGGAGCTTTCAGACGCTTGTTGTTCCTCGCTATTACACCAAAGGGAGTTGGGGTCCTGGCTATTTTAAGAAGAAGGGGGGGAAAAAAGCCACTGCGCAGAGATCTTAGCTGTATCTCATTTTACAGCCAGACTACATATTTCCTCTTCAGCTCGAACAAGACAGACGCATGACTCACAAATGTGTCTTTTAAAAGAGGAGGCTGAAATGTCAGGAGAGCTGCTGGCTTCATGAAGAAAAAATATCTACTTTCAGTAGTTCTGGAATTAAATCTGAAAAGGTCAGAAAGCATATTTTTCTCCCGGCCTACGCTTCCTGTTTGATGTGCAGAGGTTTGCAGGCATCCAAATCTGAGACTTGTTAAATACGAGGCGCGATCATCCAGAATCCACCGACATCAAAACAACCAAAAAGCCAACCCGAATTCAGGTTAGGGTCCTTGTGATGTTTCACCACCTCAAACTTGACATCGTACAACAACTTCTGTCAAACTGACCCGAACTCCACGTGGAGGCTCGTCGCCGCTGCTGACAGCCGAGTCTGTGGCTACGACCTGAGGCCAAGCGGCAGTTTTCAGTCGAAGAGGGGCCGCTGTCTGGGCCCAAAGGCAGCGGTACTAAACGGTACCCACAGTCACCAAACTTCATGATCACGTCTGGCAAAATATTACAAATGAGTATTCGTTTCACCACGCACCAAGGGAAGCTCGTTTAGAAAAAGTGGGCTGGTTGGTAGAACTAGGAAATAAGGAAGGAAGGAAGTGGAGTTCAGCAGAGGAGACTAGATGAGGAGCCAGTCTGTAAAACAGTCTCTGTAAACATCATCTTTGAGTTCCTGAAGGCTGCAGCAGCCAAATCCTGCATTTGATCTAATGGTAAATGTGCTGGTACTTAAATACTGCTTTCTTCTTACAAGCCTCGGTCACCCATTCATACAAGTGCTTTTTTTTATGCCTAAGCACTTTTACCTTAACATGCACGCTCTGATGGAAACACTGGGGGCAACTCGAGGTCCAGCGTCCTGCCCAAGGATGCTTTGATGTGCAGGTTGGAGGAGCCAGGGCCACACCACCAACCTGCCAATTAACAGCTGACCGGCTCTACCTCCTGAACCACAGTCACTTGTTTGTGCAGGACCTTTGTTAGACCTCAGTTAGGACCAAAACTATTACACTGTGTGGCTTTTCACACACCAGGACTCTTTACAAATACCACACAGCTCTATGTGTCAGACATTTCTTCAATAGATAAAATCGCTGATTCCTCATCTGTCACTTTCAGTCCATAAATATAAAGCTCGCTGTGTTTTAGAAGCAACTGAATTAACATTTAATACAACCGTAAAAAACATTTTATAGAAATAAAAGTGAAAATAACAATCACGTTCATTTTTACAACAGAGATCAGCTCTGCTCTTTCAAACCACTGCTCAGTTGGAGCAGCTCTGCCCTTGTCTCTCTGCTCTCTTTGTCCGGAGTGTCAGAGGCAGGCAAGTGAAGTAGCCGTCCGCTTTTCCTCCTCGCTGACGCCATCTACTGGCCGCGGAGCGGCTGCCTGCACGCCCGCACCGCGTGGCTCAGACAAAGAATGAGGGCAGGCAGCCAGCAGCGCTCGTAACCGAACAATGGAGAAGACGGAGCGAGGGGGAGGAATGGCTGTGATGCAAAGGCTCGAGGTCAGCCAGGTCCTCGATCGGCGTCCACGACCGGGTCACGGGCCACAGGCGGAACAACCGAGGTGAGCAGGAAATGCAGGTTAGCGGGCAAAACTCGGGGGGGCTGTGCCGCCCTGCTCTGCAGCCACCTGCCTGCAATCTGCTGCCAGAGAAAAATTCACTCCCCTTTTCCCACACACTCACACACATACACACACACACACACACACTCACACACTCACACACACATACACTCTCTGCTGGATGTCTATTTAGGCCAGTGACTTTCTAACTTTACAGTTCTCCATCCTGACCCACCTACATGCAGCTGCTGACTGATGAACAAGAGGAGAACGCAGGCAAGGCTGCTACACCCAGAACTACACGCTACAACCTCCAAAACTACGGCAAACGCTAGCAGAGCTCCAACAGAGATGGGAGACAAACAAGCACATTGGTACGGTGTTTAATCCTCACAGAGCTGTAGCTCTGTCACTATTTCTCAGATTTTACTGCCTTTTTTTTCTTTTTTAAGGACCACCAGCAACTCAGAGGAAAGCCTTTAAGGCGGGGGGTGGGGACCTCCAGGGCCGGTGTCCTGCAGGTTCTAGATCTCACCCTGGGTCAACACATCTGAATCAAACGACAAGTTCATTACCAGGCCTCCGGAGAACTTCAACACACACTGAGGTTGTCGTTTAGCCATTTAAATCAGCTGTGTTGGATCAACGACACATCTAAAACCTGCAGGACACCAGCGCTCGAGGCCTGGAGTTCCCCCACCCCTGCTTTAGAGGGAACCTGTGTTAACGCTGCACAATCCTTACTCACGGTTCTGATCACATGACTCATAAACATTCATAACAATAATTATAAATCACAACCGTGAGGAAACATCACAGCACTCAGAGACATAAACACTAACTTATAACTGCACATTTCCTAAATTACGCCGCTGAACGACATGCTGGGTAATGCTAGCTAACTGAGCAGCTAACAGTGTGGCGACAGGTGGGAGGGGCTCTGTGTTGACGGAGGACGAAGCAAAGAGAGCAAAGCTGCTCGAGGACAGCAGCGATTTCTGGTGATTTTTTTTTTTAAAAAGAAGAAAGGGCTTCATTTCTGTGGGTGCTGCTCCTATGATGGATGTTCACAGTGGGTGGGGCTCCAGAAGCTCCACACCCCACACACAGTGACAAAGAACCAGGCAATTAGCATGCTACTGAAGGCTGACAGGTGTTTTTACCTGCAGGCAGAATCGCTCGTGGTACAAAGTTTCAGCGGTCGGTTAAAAGAAGCCACAGCTTCAGGCGACCTGACCGGCACAACCTCAACAGCGCGATCGCCTCTGTATTTAAAGTTTACAGTCAGGTCCATAAATATTGGGACAGCAACACAATTCTAACATTTTTGGCTCTATACACCACCACAATGGATTCCAAATGAAACGAACAAGACGTGCTTTAACTCCAGACTGTCAGCTTTTATTTGAGGGTATTTACATCCAAATCACGTGAACGGTGTAGGAATTACATTAGTTTGCAAATGTACCTCCCACATCTTAAGGGACCAAAAGTAATGGGACAGAATAAGAACCATAAATCAAACATTCATTTTTCAATACTTGGTTGCAAATCCTTTGCAGTCAATCACAGCCTGAAGTCTGGAACACATAGACATCACCAGACGCTGGGTTTCATCCCTGGTGATGCTCTGCCAGGCCTCTACTGCAACAGTCTTCAGTTCCTGCTTGTTCTTGGGGCATTTTCCCTTCAGTTTTGTCTTCAGCAAGTGAAATGCATGCTCAATCGGATTCAGGTCAGGTGATTGACTTGGCCATTGCAAAACAGTCCACTTCTTTCCCTTCATAAACTCTTTGGTTGCTTTTGCAGTATGCTTTGGGTCGTTGTCCATCTGCACTGTGAGCGCCGTCCAATGAGTTTTGAAGCATTTGTCTGAATATGAGCAGATAATATTGCCCGAAACACTTCAGAATTCATCGTGCTGCTTTTGTCAGCAGTCACATCATCAATAAACACAAGAGAACCAGTTCCACTGGCAGCCATACATGCCCACGCCATGACACTTCCACCACAATGCTTCACTGATGAGGTGGTATGCTTAGGATCATGAGCAGTTCCTTTCCTTCTCCATACTCTTCTCTTCCCATCACTCTGGTACAAGTTGATCTTGGTCTCGTCTGTCCATAGAATGTTGTTCCAGAACTGTGACGGCTTTTTTAGATGTCGTTTGGCAAACTCTAATCTGGCCTTCCTGTTTTTGGGGCTGGTTTACATC
>VVHJ01056901.1:13592-27461 GCA_015107715.1 Tylochromis polylepis | reverse complement strand
TCTTTTTACTTATATATATATATATATATATATATATATATATATATATATATATACTGTCTAGATGTTATTCTTGCTAAACAAAGGACCCCCTCATTTGCATCATATTACCTGTGAGTGTAAACAAAAGCTTACTGAAGGTGTCTACCGCCAATGCACAGAATGTACACCCACCCACACCCACGCAGACACACACTTATCCATCAGCTATAGATGTCTGTGTTTGGCAAAGAATTATATTTTGGCTGCTTTAAAAAAATAATAAGTACAAATTTTAAAATGAAACTTTTCAGTCAAATTATCACAGAGCTAAAAGTCAGAGGTTTTAAATGATGCAGGCCAATTGTTTGTTTAAATGCAAGATCTAATCTTTTTCTCTCCAAGTTAGCGCTCTGTTGCATTTGCCCTTCTTTACCTTTAGGTTCACTGAGCCTCATGTCATATTTTAAAACCCTCATTACCTCAGTGAGGATTACAGTGGAGCAGCGATTGCTTCCCCATAGCCCCGCAGACCCACAATAGAAATGATAATATGTGAAAAGTGCATAACCAGTTGTTAGTACGATTCCATGCTTCTGCGATAACATGAAGGAAGTGACCTCAAAGGCTAAGTGAGTGTTCATGCTCATGTATGTGCTAAAAAAACAAAACAAAACAAAAAAAAACATACTGAGTTGTTGCAAGTAATGAATTCAACTGACAGGATGCTCTTTTGGTCATGTGAGCAAAATGGCTGTTGTTATCAAAAAGCTCTTGTCTGGGAAAAGAAAAGAGGGTTTGTGTGTTGGGTGATTGATTTCCACCCCAGCTGCAGGTTGGACAACATTGCATAAGCGTCACATGACCAAACTGGGCAACGATCATGACAATCAGTTCGGGGGGTCCCAGATGAGCCTGGTGTCTCCCCAGACCAAGGTCTGTCCGTGGCAAGTCAGCTCAGCTATTTGGGTTTCCTCTTTTCATTCAGGAGCACACACAGACACACACAAACACACAACTCACTCTGTATTCCCTCCCCCTCACAACACCATGAATCCTTGTTAGGACTGGTTTGTTAGAATATTTTGATTTCAGTTGCCAGTTTCAATACTGAAGGATTTCTGCTGACAGTGAAATAGTTTAAATGAAGATTTTTTTCCTGCTTGCTTTGTAATTTCAGAGAGAAATTATGTGGCAAAGCCTGCTTTAAGATGACTGTTAAAATCCTTTGCATGAGTTTTAAAATGATAAAAACCCAGATTATCTTGAAAATTCACTATAAAGAAAGGAGAGCAAAACACTTATGGGCGACATTTATGATGAGTCCAGCTTTGGAAAGGAAAAAAAAATCTTAAGTATCTCATATAATGATCAAGGTACCAGATAATAATTAGCAAAAGCTGTAAATGTGTTTGAACGGCAGATATAAGGTACAGATGAGCCTCAAATAAATAAATAAAAAAGATACATTTTATAGCTTATGAAAGTAAAACAGCTCTGCTTCTGCAATACTGTATTGTGACTTTACTGCAACACATGTAGCAGTCACTAGCAGAGACTGCAGAGCAAAGCAAAAAAATGAAACCAGAGCATAACAGTAAACCGCTGCTGAATCAAGAAGATGCTGAGACTGAGCCACCAGTTACTGATGAATGATCAATAGGGATTCAGTGACTCAAGCCTCGCAGCACAGCAGGCTGCGGGCCTGACTAAAACTATGTGGCTTTTAGTTAAAGGCACTGAAGTCAGGACATGTTAAAATGCCATGACTTCTGATAACAAGCAGAACCACTGGAGTAAAACTAAGCATTCCTTCACAGCTATCTGATGCGGTGCATTGATTGTAAAGCAATAACAAGAATATAATAATAGTGGCTGGGTGTCTGCCTTTGATTTATTTTCCTTCTAAGCATCTCTCCTTCTTGTCCTGTGTCTCTTTGCAGGCTACTATAAATCCAGCTCAGCCATCATTCCAACAAATGAGTTTATATGACATGTATATATTTTTGTGTGACGCATCCAATTAAAAATGTCCTCTGCAAGGCCTAAACCAGTTTTCATGAATGCTATTGTGGTCTCCTATGGCAGATGGCCCTTCTGTCATATTAATTTCAAATCCCAATGGCCAACTGGGGTTCCAACATAAAAGTGAGCAGCTGTATTTCAGGGTCCTGGCTAATACATGTCTTGAAAGATATGGGGGCCGTCTTTATGCATCTTCAAATATGCAGTTATGATTTCCTATTGCTCACCTGACAAGCCTGCAATGTCTGTAAAGATAAAAGTTTAACAACGCCAGATCCACCACAGCAACGCTAGAGCGGAGAAAAGCAGAAACGGCATCAGGCACTGTCAGTTCAATAAGCAACATCTCCTCTAATATCATCAATAACCCTTCATTTTTTAAGAAAGAGAGAGTTTGAACGTGGATTTATGAGCTGCCAAACCAGCAGAGTCACACAAAGCAAGACAAAGAGATTTTTTTTTTGATGATCTCTCTACAAGCTTTGTATAAATGGCCTCTTTTAAAAAAAAAAAAGTTAGTGCTTTCACATTTTCATGAACTGAGCATGTGCAAGAAAATCATTATCACTCTAAATAATTTTCCAGTATATACTCAGCTGGGTTTAAATGTAAACCATAACTGTAACTTTCAGCATGACTGTTCATTTGTCTCTCTGTCTTTATTATTAAATGGTCATGATTTTCAAAGTCAAGCCATGTTATTTGCATGTTTCTGTATGTGCGATTGTGCATCAAGTGTGCCCCGATATGCATTTATTGCAAAAGATAGGGGTTAATATTGTTGTTCAGTTGAATATGACCAGGAAGCCATGTTCTTCATCCTCAAGAGGACATGACACATGGCCTAGGCCAGAGAATAGAATAATGTGTGGCAGAGTGAATGGCTGCACATGCTCATTAGTGTCATTAATCACTAGGGACAGAGATGCCTAATGATAGAGAGAGGAGGGACTTCACAGAGAGAGGGGAGAAAAGGATGTGACAGAGATGGAGGATTCCTCAAGAATATTAACATTTGGAAAATATAAGAAGATTCATTTAAATGTATCTATTTTGAGGACTCCTGGGTCTGGCAACATCGCAGGGATTTCTTGAAACAAAAGGAACAATGTAATTAATACCAGGATTAATTGTCACTCTAAATTGTCATATAATTCTCACTCTGAGCGTGAGAGCAAAGTGGGCTGTGGCTGTTCCCTTGTGAGGAGAAAAAAAAAAAGAAGATCTCTTTTGGGATCAAATGGGTGTGTGACATTTTCTCACAAACGTTTGATTGTGAACTGATGGATTTCTCTTATGGGGGTTCTGCTCAGTGCTTAGGCCTCCGTTACCTTGCGTCATATACGGCTAATGGGAATAACTGAGCCTTGAACCAGATCTCAGGGTGGAGAGTGTCGAGTGGAGCTGCTGGCTCCTCTGTAGCCTCCGTGGTGAGAGCAAGAGGCCATGAGCTTGTCCATCCCTCTGCTGCAGCAGAGGCTCCGGGGATAGTTGTACACGGTGAGGGCAGACTGTTTGATCAGCACATATTTTTAATTGGCTTGAGGCACCCTGGAGTGTCAGCATTGCTATGGAGTAGACTCCTACTGCACCTTTTCTAATTAAAATCATTATAAATTCCAGGCGCATCATAAAGGATTAAATGAGACTTGTGTGTGTGTGTGAGTGTATGTTTTATCTAGCAGTGTGTCTGCACAGGCGCGTTGTCTCCTTGTTAGCTAACATGTATAGCTTAATTGTTTTCTTCTTAGTAATAGTAAATGAGAGAGGGCTGGCTGTAATTCTGGTCCACTAATCAAATTACAAGAAAGGGTATCTCTCAATATATTCACAATGAAATGCTGTGATGGAATATGTGTCAAAAAAAAAAGCCTTACTGGAGTGTTTACCTGCAGTTTTGTATCTTTTACTGAATATTCACATATGTCCTGCTGTGCATAGCAGACTTAACAGGAGAATTTGTCTTATAAGAAATAATTGATGTCAGACAAATTGCGCAATTCCACAGAGAATTATTTCTGAAAGGCTTGGAAAACAAATGAGTTCAAGAAAACTTAGTTAACTTCAGTTGATGTTTTATTCCCTGCTCATTTTGATGGGAACAACATACCTTGCCTGTCTTAATCTACAGATGATGACGATATTGTATTAAAGCCCAGCTGCTATACTGCGCTTTAGGGGAAAAAAAGAAGGAGTGGCTTCAGTCCGCTTGACAAAGGAGGCTTAAATCTCTTAAATATCTTGCATTGCCACTTTGCCCTGAGGGGGCTTAGGAACAAGGGAGTGTTTCTTTGGTCTGATATTGGAAGCTAGAGTTCATGGGAGCAAAATGCAAGCAAAGACTATAGAAGGATTTCAGGAGCTGGCTCTTTTCAAAAAAAATACGAGCCTAAAGCCTTTAACATACACCCTGAGATAAACTTCAAAATCACATGACAGAGAAAATTCATTCATATTGTAATAACCATGCCTGACCAACATTTACGCTGAATATTTCAGTCATGAACAGTTATAAAAACCTCTTTGGCATTCAGTGACAATATGCAAGTCAGACAGAAGCTTTATGGAGAAGAGTTATGAAGATTTAGATTGATAATGACTCTTTTGGAACACACAGTGGATCTTTTCACATCAACAACCATAAAAATACAGAAACTTCTATAACTGTTAATGGATGGCATTTTCCAGCAATGAATGACTCTACTATAGGTATGTAGACACAACAATGAATGACATGCAGACAGTCAAAGTTCACTGTAAGTCTTCTTTTTGGGGAAGTGACTGCTAAACTGGTGGGAACTGCATGTGCTTGGGTGACTATATTGAAAAAGGATGAATGTATAACAATTATTTAGTGATTTTCTTAAGCTCCCTTTATGCAGTCACAGTTTGCAGAAAATAAATTTTCTCAGTGTGGCTTATGACCAACAGACTAAATTTAGACAAACGTGTTTGTGAGGATTCAACTTTGTAGAGAGAATATAAAAAAAAGAAATGCAAAGCGTCTTTTTGAGGCCTATTTTCGTGGAACTGGGTTTCTATTGATGCAAGGAGGACGGACAACTGAGAGACATGGCAGATGCAAGAAAGTGAAAAATGGATCGGAAAGACGACTGAGGGGTGGGGTGTCTCTTCAAACATTGCCGCTTCCTGTCCGGAAAAGTCCATTCATCATTTTCACATCTTCATGTCGTGGCTTACTTTAGCAATAGCCAGAAGTGTGGCAATGATGACACCGAGGATTGATGAGGTGCAGGTGGGGGTGGCTAGCAGGGGTTTGGGGTTGAGATGGTCAAACCAGATGCGGCAGGAGGTGGGGCTGGATGGACAGAGCAGAACCCAATGAAGGTCATGATGTTACCCATTGCTCCAATAACCATATCTGTTTGCAAAACTACATGAATGTAGGCCATGCACAACAGCCGTGCTATGAATTCTGATGTGTACGGAAAAGACACACAAACGCCATTTTCCACTCCTATTTTTCCCTTCAGCATGCAGGGATACTTTAGCTGTGGACAATACAGCAGCATTACAAACAAAAAAATTATAGTTATTAAACTAAAAGAACAGCGTTGGGAAATTCTTTTGATGAAAATAATGACACTACTCTTAATGTTTGCATGCTGCATGCGGTACACAAAGCTACAGCTGGCAACTGGTGATACACAAACAGCCTCTTATTTTCCCACACAAGTAAAAAAGAAATCTTAATTATGTTTTGACTGAAAGACAGCATCAGTGTGCCTGTGTTTGAATAGATTGTCTTCTTGATAGCTAATATATATACTTTTTTCCCCCCCAGTAATAATAGCTGTAATCCTGGTCCTGGTATTAGAGACATTTATATTTGGAAGAGGAGGGTGGGGTGGTCAGATGCAGGTCTTTCACTCAGGAGATGAGGCCAATGTTGGTTTCACAACATTAGCCACATTTTAGAGACTACACTGCAAAATCTCCAGTGTTAAATTGACACTAGAAAAGTGTCTATATAGGTCCACTCTTTTGAGTGTTAAATTATCACTTTTGACAGTGTTATATTTTTAACAGTTACCTAGTCAGTGTTAAAGATTAACAATGACTAACATTAGCAGTGTTGATTTGCTAACACTGAAAAATTACTAGCATTTTTAGTTATTTTCCAGTGTTATAAAATCAGCACTGCTCAGTGTTAGTCATTGTTAATCTTTAACACTGACTAGGTTACTGTTAAAAATATAACACTGTCAAAAGTGTTCATTTAACACTCAAAAGAGTGGACCTATATAGACACTTTTCTAGTGTCACTTTAACACTGGAGATTTTGCAGTGTAATCTGCTTTTTTATGGTTACCAGTATGATTTATTTCCTGAAAGAAAGTGAAAAAAATATGTAGTAAATTATATATAACTGTATATGCTCTCAAAAAATATTTTTAAAAAATTGGAAGATTTGGGAGAAAATATATTCATCCATCTTCATCTGCCTAGCCAGTTCAGGGTCATGGGGGTGGGGCTGGAGCCTATCCCAACTACCAAAGGGCAAGAGGTGGGGTATGTCCTGATACAGCGAGAATCACAAATTAACCACACTAGAGTTCAACCCAAGAACTTCTTGCTGTGAGGCAACGGTGGTAACCACCGCACCACTGTTCTGCCCAAAAGAGAGAAAATATGTTTCATGCATAATGTCTTAAGACTGCAGTTCTATATGGGAACAAGGCACGACTGTTAAATCTCCTTGATGAATACAGCGGTACACAGGTTACCATGTGCAAAATGAAACTTTTTTTTTTATTCCTGGTCTTTAGGTTTAGCTTCTCTTCTAACTCTTCCTGTGATGAATTTAATGTTTTAACTTCTGACAGCTGGGATAGGCTCCAGCCCACCCTCCCCATGACCATGAATTGGATAAGTGGAAAAAAGTAGATGGATGGAACTTTTGACTAACTTCATTAAACATTTTTATGACCCATCCCTAAAACCAAGCGCACCCAGTGACAACACCAGCGTGCCCCAATTTTTTTTTAATATCTTTACACCAGTTTAAACACTGTAAAATGAAACCAAAATAAAAAGAGGAGCCTAACAAAGGCATTTCATAGAATCCTACACCTTAGCTGCAAATGGTTTGACCTCTTATGAGTTCTATTTTTCCTTAGATGCCTTAAGTTGCTTTAAAAACTATAACCTGTTGATTGTTAAGTGACATTAAAGGCTATAGCAAAGGTTTTTAATTATCCTTCAAACTACTGTAATATTTCAACTACCCCCTGAGGGCTTGTACATCTAAGATTGCATCTATATTCTATCCAAAATCAAACCAGAAATGATCTGCCTATACTTTAAGGATGAAAGATTCTTGGGTCTACAGAAGCAGTGATACATGAGTGGGTATTGCCAGACTCCCCCTTGTGGCAAAATAACACAACTGTAAAAGACTACAGTCTGGCAGACAGGCAGGGACGCTCAAAATTGTAAAGGGGCAACAGGACTCAAACTGAATTTAATTAGAGCCAAGGGTGATATCAAAATGTGTCCTCTCTTCCTTCGCTCTCCATCTTTCACTCCGCAGCGTACCCCTGCTGGCATTTGGCGGACTCCAAAGAGTGTGGCTCTCCCAACTCAGTAGCTGATCAAAACCAGGTGGGAAGGCCTCCATGTGCTTTCCATTTGTGCAGGATGTAAATGGATTCAATTAGATCCAAATGCACAACCTGTCAGCCAGGGGGAAGTGGCAGACTTTCAAAGGCCATTAGATTATGGACAGGATTTGGAATAAAAACTTCACTGGCCGGGACTACGCCATTAAATTGGTTGATGTGAAACTACTGAAGTGATTTGAGCTCGCATGCTGACTGTGCACTGTTCATGTAGGTGCAAATTCTGTCACATACACCCATCCCTAAATTATCATTAGGAGAACACCCCCCGCCCCCCAAGTTCTTTTTCCATCTCTCTCTGTCGCTCTCCCTCGCTCGTACACAACCTCTCACACATGCAAGTGCAAATACACAAAGGGTATATGCATAAAGCAGTAATATGTTTTCAGACATATTGCCAGTGGCCTCACAATCTTGCCTGCATAACAAACAGGAGCTCTTACAGCTTTAAAGTCAAATGGCTCCATCAGTCATGGCTGTTAAGAAGCCCAGCCATAAAAATTAAAGACTTCCAGCAAACTGACCAACTGTAACACGTTTCCTTTGTTTTGATTGGCTGCAATGAGATTATGTCTACTGCGCACATTCGCTAACACTCAACAGTCTGTTTAAGGGTGCAAAACATTGTAAAACATGGCGGATGGTATGTTCTTTAAAAAGAAAAAAAAAAGCAATAACATAAGATTGGGAAGCCTTACAGAAAGGAATATTACGAGGCGATGCAGATGCGTTAACTACAAACCAGCTTCACTTATCATGAACTGGAGTGGGGGAGGGGCAGTCAAAAACAAAGGATTTGCCAACCCGATAGAGGCAAAACATACTGTGGGAGAGACTGTTCAGTTGATGACCTATGATTTTAATGAAGAGAGAGCCTTTACTTTACTAGCCTGATACAGGAGTGAATCAATGAGACATTTCTAAGCCATTATTATCAATCACCATTGCTTAAGACAACCTAGTGAGCTCATTAGATAAAATGAACACCAGATTGATTGCAGAATGTGGCAAGTAAAAAGTAAGATGTAGAGTAGTGGGAGGTGATGGAAGAGAAAGGAAATGGGTCTCATGGATCTCTCCAGAAAAAAAGAACTGGGGAGTGAAATTAAACGAGTATGAGACAGGTCATGTGTCTTGAGTTTCCACATTCTTTTTTTTCCATATCTAATTATTTGCATCTTTTCAGTCTATTTTAAAAACTGCACAGACCTTACATGTTTTTATTTTGTTTGAGTTTTTTTGTTTGTTTGTTTGTTTGTTTGGAGATGCAGAGTTAGCTGCCGATGGCAAGATGTCATCAAACGGCAGTGAAGAAATGACCACAAACCCTCGCTGCTTTAGAAATTATCTTGTCTCCCACACACAGCTAGCTGTATGTGTTCCAAGCAGTTAATTACGAGTCACCAGCCACTTTGATAATATGTGGACATATTATTAAAGTGGGGGAGGAAAATGAAAAGGAGGGAAAAAATGAGGGGGACAGAAATGAGAAAAATAACAGAACAAAAGGAAGAAAAATCAGTGAAGTCACACGACAAAGAAAACAAAGAGGAGGAAACAATGTGTGTGAGAGTGTAAAGTATGTGATTTGAGCAGACATTTGTTCCCCTTGGGTGAACGTAATAGACTGCTCTGTCTGAATAGGGGAAAAGTGCGAGAGCCCCGCTGGTGTAGGATTTTGGCCGTTGTGTTGCTGCAGTGGACTGAAAAGTGAATATATGTAAAGGAGGGTCAGTATGAACGCAGCAGAATCCCACTCTGTCTCCACCTAGGATGGAACAGATGTGCCCACAACTCCAGCTGTTACCAGATGTGACTATAGAACCATCTGCATGAGCTGTTACGGTGTGTGTGTTAAAAGAAGAAGAAGAGGGAAAAAAAGAGAGCTGCAGCTTATATGAGTCAAACTGAGTAATGTCACTATTTTTGATGATTTGATCCTGACAATTTCTCTCTCCAATTATTCCCTCTAAGAATTATGGATGATCCTGATAGCCTCGAGGTGCACGTGGGCTGTTTTATGGGAGAGAAAAAACAGCTAAATGTTTAATTACTGGAACATAGTTTGAAGTGTGTATATAAAAAACAAAAACAAAAACAAAAAACAGATCATAAACTGTAGCTGTACAAACACAGTTTGAGCTCTCCCATGTGACTGCTTCTATTCATCAGTTCAGCCATACTGACGCACGTACAGCATTTATAAAAGACATGTTTCTTTCTATTTTAGTGCAATGGTACATGCACATCTTTTTTTTAAACAATTGTACTGAAGTGTGAAAACAATACTTCAACTCTTCTTAGAGCCCCATAACATCATCCACTCATTTAGCTGGAAATATCGAAGAAAAAAGAAATTGATGTGACTGAAAAGCCAAAAAGGAGATCAAAGACATAAAAAGCGGAAAGTCATCTTTTGTATGATCGTAGAATATAAAACCTGATGAGACATATAAAGCCATAAAGTGTTATGAGACCCCGGGAGATGGCAGATTAAAAAGTGCAAGGGCAATTTCCACCAATAAAGTTGGAGACAGCGGCTGCTCCACCGCTGTGCTCTGCTCCACCAGGCAAAGAGAATGGTCTGAATAGATTTCAGCAACCTTCATAAAGCCAGGACTAAATCCACTTCACAAACAGGAACAGAGAGCAAGCCAATCAATTAATGCCCCCCCAACAATAACGAACACAGACAGGTAGAAATGCTTTCAGACCCGGTGCATGTTTGATGCTCCCTGGGTTCCAACGTCATGTGGCATTGAGCAGGAGAGTCAGGGTCTACTCTCTGCATGTGCATGGCTTCGTTCTTTGTGTGTACACGGGTCTGTGTTCTAATGTATCCCTGTGTGTATGTCTGTGTTGAAAAGCTCACTATTGAATGAATACATTCAACAGAGCACTGTGCTCTTTAAATGCCAATGAAAATAAAGAAAGGGAAATTGTAGGCACTCTGAAGCAACAGGGAAAAAACCAACAGAGCGAGACCGAGAAAGCAAAACCTTACCGCGCCAAGAGAGACTTCACAAGGTTTAGCAGCCCTCCACTCAAATATATAGGGCCCATAAATCCTCCACTTAATGTCCTTTGGGCTCCACTTTTTATGGGCAGTGACAGCGACAGTGAGTGACTTCTACATTTTTTTTTTTTTTTTTTTAATGTTAATCAACACAGCAAATTTCAACAGCCCTGTCTGGACAAACTCCAGCTTGTACTCTCTGAAAAACTCCAATTCCAGTAATGAAAGTTGACATTACGTTCTGTTGCACTACACAAGACATTCAAAGGGATGTAAAATATTATGTTTCAACTGAAGTTTTGAGGGAGTAAATTATTAAATAGAAACCGGACAGCTCAATACATGATACTGCGCTGTTTTAAAGACCACACTTGAAGAAATAAATGTATAATGTTTCTTTCTGGCATTCTTGGTAGATCCTATTCGAGTCCTAGGAATTAAATTTACTGCGACAATACACGTGCAACCTTACAGAAGACGTTGCACTTAAGTATCAGCTGTAAAATTTACTACTCAGGAATCAAAAGTAATAGTCATCTTTGTGAAGAATGGCCCCTTCCGGAGCGCTAAATTATTAATGCACAAAGCTGTAGGGAGGATTTTAATGTAGTTGTGCAAACTATTTCAAACAGGCTTAGACAGTCTGAACACCTATTATCATTTCAGGAAATGTGGGATGGTTAGAAAGAAGGGGTGCTGTTCACACACAGAGTCCAACATTTTGTGAAATGTGCTTCTTCTTCTTTCTTTCTTTTTTGACGCAGTATTTAATATGAAAAATCAATATTGTCACGTCTGAAAAATATGAAGCTAGACCCAACAACTTTGCTCAGGATGAAGATTCAAAGCAGGGTCAAATGGATAATCTGGCTGTGTTTAAAAGGCACAGAGTACACTTACTAGTACTATAGATTAACTTATTTTTGTTTGATGTAGCAAAGTGAATATGTCAATATGTTTCAATCTCCTGCTGTTTAAAAAAAGTAAAATTGATGATTTTAAACAATATTTTTAACAGTCTAAATGGAATATTGAGCATAGAATACAATAATATTGTGAATGGCTGAGAGGTCCAGCTAAGAAAATCAAACATGCTGAGGCAATACTTCGTAGACAGCTGCCGCTAGTCAGTGCCACTTGTCACACAAGTGTCCATCCCCCTAAAAGTGCATAACTTCAAGCCTTAATACAATGTAAACAGCAAAGTTTGCTGTAAAGTTGGGCACTTTAACATGGGACTCTGTGGCGATTAATCACAGACTCTGTAACAGATGGACACAGCCACTGTGATGTCACCCACTGGTTTTAGATTTCCTTTTTAAAGCCTTAGCTTTGGCATTTTGTAGGTTTTTTGAAGCACCAAGATATCGGCTAATGTTAGCAAGCTGTACTCATAATCTGTATGGGTGCAAGGCAAATATATTCAGATCAGTTAATGAGTGCTTATATGCTTACAAAATACTAGAATTTCACTCACTACAACTGAAGCTTGAACAGGTTGTAGACAATTATGCACCATCATTCACAGTGATGAGGTGTTTCAGCAATCATATGCAGTGCCAAAAAATACTTTGTCCAAGGATTACTCACTGCTTTCTTTGGTGAAAAGACACACAGCAAGCTATATTATGTATCAGATCATTTAATTAAAAATTCTCCAAAAGGCAGGTAGAGCATAAACACATAGCGGACAATTCAGTGGATTTTAGGCCTATAGCAGAGAGCAATTAGCTAGAACAGCTATCAATCAAAGGGCCATCCCCTTTACTCCACAAATCAAAACATTCTCCAACCATACAGCTGTTACGATGGAGGAAACTACCCATGTAGGCCAAAACTATACATTATACCAGACTGTTTTACTTCTTTATGCTGTTAAAGCAGCAAGTGAAAGTCAAGTGGCCATTAGAGGAACTGCAGTTTCTGACACTTCTGCATTGGCTTCACTTTTCAGTCCTGAAATCACAACAAAGTCATAACTCTGAAATCAAGTCAACGAGGGAAAAAATGCATTTCAAACTAAAATGCCTGAATTACTTTGTATGCTAGCAAAGACTGTGTATAAAAGACTGACGTAGCCACCATCCTGCCACCCATTTGTTCTGGATTCCACATTTTAAAGCCACTTCCACATTAGTTTCCTGCAGCCAGAATTTACCGTACTAGCTTACTAAGCATCCATAAACTTTATGGACGTAACAAAGCATCTGAGTTATAAAATGAGTTACAACATGACCATATTTCAGTTGCTGCTCGAGAGTAACTCATCTTTGGTGTAGGCTTCTAGAGTAGTGTGTCAGTGTGTTGTGTAACTCCTATCATCCACATCCACCCATACATCCGACCCTCCACTGCCTGAAGTGAGTATCCTTTACAACCACCATTCCCATCTCTGAATATCCACTTTGTTTAAACGTCTCACCTCCCCGTTTGTAATGTAAGCTTTTTGTTTCAACTCTAGATTTGATTTTTTATTTCTATAAAGTTACAAGTTTCTTTTTTCCCACATTGGATTCACAGCCAAAGGAGGCAGTGAATGGCTTAGAGACTCCTTTAAAGGCACAATATTTTTCCTTTAATTTCACTGGAATAAAGTCAAACATTACAGAAATCGCCAAGAATAGTGCAAGTTAAATCAGAGAGTTGAGCAAAAATGCACTTTAATATATGCTAACTCTACCCAGCCTTTTTAGTTTAATTTAGTTAACTCAAAGACTTAAGACATGATTCTTATACTCTGAAATACTTTTCTTCATTCTTATGCATGTTATTAAAAGCTTTAAAAATGTGTATATCATATATGTGTATATTTTTTGTGGGAACTCCTTCCTTGTATAAGGGTTACTCATGTTTTTACACCCCCTCACCTTGTAACCAGTCCAGCATAGACAATCATGCACCATCATTCACAGTAACATTGAGGTGTTTCAACAATCATGAGCGTGCCCAAACAATGCTCTGTCCAAGGATTACTCGCTCTGTTTTCTTTGGGGAGTCAGTTTGTTTTTCTGTTTTGTCCATATATCCATGACTCCATATACGCAAGCCCTGTGATGTCAGCCTTTTTTATCCACGTTTGTGGTTGCTCAGCGTCGGTCTTGATGGCTCATCAAGTTGTCATGGCCTTGCAGCTTTTACAGCATTCTTTTCTTTATGTCCAAGAGGCTTTTTTTTTTTTTTTTTTTTTTTTTTTTTCTCAATCATCTT
>VVHJ01056901.1:0-13572 GCA_015107715.1 Tylochromis polylepis | reverse complement strand
TTTTTTTTTTTTTTTTTTTTTTTTTTTTTTTTTTTTTTTTTTTTTTTTTTAGTGCACACTAACTCTTCTGTAAAATAAATCCATGAATAGACCAAAAGCTTTGAGGTGCACTCAAGGCCAGGTACGCTGTGTTGATATTGGAGGAGTACTGTTTTCCCTCAGAGAGTGATGCCACTTTGGACCTGGCCTTCCTTTTCGGGGACCAGTGGGAGGTCAAAGTCTTTGAAAGTCTTTGCTGTGGGTTTGTGTGTGTGTGAAAACAAAGGTCCTTGTGCTACATGGAAGAAAGCTGCAAGGAATTGAAAAAAGAGCAAGAAGAGGAAAGTTTGGTCACAGTGGCCTTGGTTGCACACTCAGGAGAAGAGTGATCATCAGTGGTGAAAGGAAGCGGAGGGAGAGATGGTGACTGAGTGGTTAACAGCCCACGAGATGTGATAGATGTCTTTAATAACGTCGGGCTGTTTTCTTAGTGTCCTCGAGGATTTGTTGTTATTAAGAACCAGGTCTTATTATGATGACCACCTCTCTCGTAGTCTCCCACATCACACTGGGCTTCAGTCCAGACACTCAAAATAAACACAAGTCAAAAGCCCCCCCGCCCCGTACTTGTGCTGATGTGGCACTTGTTGATGGTGCCAGCATGTCTCAGTCCTGACCAAGGCATATGTGGTCTCACATCAGCAGTGAGGAAAAAAACAGAACATCGTATCACCTGTTGAATCAGCTGGAACCTGCAACCTGTGATCTAGCATCAGTGTATGACAGGGTAACTACCAAAATGATGTTTACATAAGTGGTGTATAATGGTTTTCATAGGCATTTCCATTATTGGAAGGAGAAGAAGATAAAGGATCTCATTAGGAAATGCATGTTTGACCATGGGAGCCATAAGAAGTTGTGCTCATCACCGCTGGAAAACAAAATGAGAACATTTTATTGTACTTCCATTTCTTCTCCAAATAAAAATCACAAACACTCTCTCCTTTAGTGTGTCTAAGTAGCTCCAAGCTCTATCACAGACATAGAGTTGGTGAAGGCCCATGTTTTATTAATTTGCAGATGAGCTCAGCTATTGATGGTGTTGGCCGCCCATGGGTTCAATTAGGATAATACAGGGAGAGGGGCAGATTATGGGCGGCTATTTAAGTGAGGGTATATCTCTTCCTGACAGTTATAGTCCAAATGCAACAAATTGCCCTTTGGTGGCTGCGAGCGGCGCCATATCGGTCCTCTGGTGATGAAACATGCCAGTGTGGCAGGTCAGCCGTGTTGAGACGACACCAGGCTGCGTGAGCCGTGTAGCTTGTCCTCTCTGAACTAACAACGCAGGCCTGAGTGCAGCCCAATTCCATTCAGTTAATAGGGTCCATTTAGAAAACAGCAGTCTATATGGTGGTGTGCTGAGTGCATGTTCTACCCAGCCAACCCTAAACATTCCCACTTAGCATGACACTCTCTAAACTATTGCACTTATTCTCTGCAGAGCTCTCTGGGTTGAAAGCCTGCAAGTTTTGACAGCTCAACAGAGCAAAACGCAACCACGTAAACATCACATTTTACAAACACAAGACAGCGTGGGTGAATATTCTCCTAAGCATCCATAAAAGGAGGAACAGCTGCAGTGTGCATGTGACACACAGAACTCTTTCCTGGGATGAACGTTTATAGCGACCGATCGGGGCCCAGACTCGGCTGTGCAATGAAAAGCTTAAACTGTACATTGCCCATGGAATGTATTGTGTGAAATTGAATAGGGAGGCCATAAAGTGGACTGGAGACAGTGACCCAAGCATGCAGAGCTGGTTATCTTCTGTGTCTGGTCAATCTGGTCAAAGCTCTATAGAAAGAGGCTGGACTGTGCTTTCTTTTGCTGAGGAAAATGACGACTGTGTCTCAGCTGCATTGGAGCTGCGTGTTTAGGCTACAGTCACTGAGATAATCCAGCCCTCCTGTCCACACCCGGACAGCAGCATTTAGGAAAGAGTGAGCACTCACAGGAGCAGTGCAGGTCAGCTCATAAAGGAGAAGGAAGAAGATCCTTAGTTTTTGTTTTTTATTTAAGAGTAAGTCGTTTCAGTCTGAGTGCTGTGCTTTAATAGCTATACATTCTGTATTTTAACGGCCTCTATCCTCAGATGACTTTCCCTGCTGCTGTGTATTTTTTTCAGATATTGAAATATTTTTACTCCGGTAGTAAAATTATTGATCAAGGCCAAGTGTATAAAGAGAAAATACTCAACATTTCACAATCACCTGAAAATATATTCATCTTAATTCCTGACCTGTAAAGTACTTTATCATCCCGACCACTAATCCTTCCCTCTCCTTGTTTGCCTGTCCTGGCTTTCCTTGTTCCCAGCCCCAGCCAGGCAGGGGCAATAGGGCACTGCTAATGTGCTCAGTGGGTCATTAATCCTTAGGATGGCCGTGGGGGCAGCAGAGCAGGCGAGCTTTGTTGTTTGATATCGGGCGAAATGGTGATGGGAGGCTAAGCAGATGTTTGTGTTGGCTGGAGAAAGAAAACACCATACTTGATGCCAACCCAATCACCATTTCATGCCAGGCAACAGCTGCCCAAATACATTTCAGCCAGAGTCTGGCACACACTGTCAAAGGTGACCAGAGCAGCTTAACACAGACTTTTTCTGTCTTTTCTCATGTTCTTTCAGTCCTTACATATATACACTTACATATATAAATATATATACACCTGAATGTCCCTTACTTGAGAGACTGCCCTGTGAACATTATTTAGAACAATTGTGGTTAGATTATTCCAGGAGCTTCAATATCTGCAAATCTTGAAAGTGAAGGTGAACCAGACACTGATGAATGTAAAACATGCACAGGTTTCTCTGTTTGACTGCACTGTTGTGTGCAAATGGTGTTCACCGTGCATTCACCTTTAAAGCAAGATGGGAATCAGCCGAGAGGACACACAGAAAAGGAGCCATAGACTAACCCAGATTTTTTAGCTGGCCATGGTAAAAATATAACAATGTATGCGCATACATAGACGGCAGAACAAGGACAGTGCATTTAACTCTCTCCTGCCTCTCCTCTCAACTGATGGGAGCCATTCATCATCGCCCACCTTCATATCTGTGTGGTGAAAGAAAAGGACTGTGTGTGTGTGTGTGTGTGTGTGTGTCTGTGTGTTTCTATGTGAGAACAGATTAAAGATAAATATCTTCTATGTAGCTAACATGTCTTGATCCTGCTGTGGAGTTGTTTACTGCTTATGAGTTTCAGACGGCGAGAAACACTGTTGTCTAGCTAACAGAGTGTGCTGCCCTCTGCTGCTGTGTTTGAGAACATCTGCTTAGAACATCTGCTGCTTCCACAGCCCACCGACTAGGATGCATACTCAACCCTACTGGGCTTGTTTGAACGGCAGGTTGGTGCAGGGGCAGCCTTTGAGCTTTTGCAACTCTTCAATGACACTTAATGTTAAATAGGATCAGAAAAGTTATATTCATTAGTAAATAAATAAATAATGAAGTACATGGTTAAAATAAATACATCCCTTGGCCAAGTTTAGCTGTCGTACCTTTTACAGTTTATTACTTTATATCAGCATCTTAAAGGGAACCTACTGATGCCTTGCTATATCTCCATGTTTGGATGCAATATTTCTTTAATAGGCTTCTTTCCCAGTGATGCATATTGGGAAAAGAAATTAAATCTATTTATCTCTCTCATATATATATATATATATATATATATATATATATATATATCCACAACAACACACAAGAGCATATTCAGACATACTTGAGATGATGCTTAGATGAAAGGCTGTATGTTAGTTAAGTCACACACCTGTGGAAAGACGTGTTTGCACAATGCGGGAACATTTCTAACCCATTTGTCATCTCTAATTTAGGAGAGGTGGAGTGGGTGAATCAAAGGAGGCAAGTAATGAGCACCCACAGTAGCCAGTAAGGTAACCGTGGTTACATGTGGTGCATTAATGTATGTAATCTGTTACTGCGTCTGTGACAAGGACACATAGCATGCTAATTAAAGAAACCTTTCATTGTGCTTCCCCTAGACACAGGTCATGTCTCATTAAAGATAGTCTCAGTGCATGGGGAGCCATTCATTACTGGGTACTGGAGGAAAAAAAATAAAAAGTGGATAGATGGGCTACCTGTATGCATAAACTTTATACAACGTGCAAACCTGACAGCATGAATAGCCAATAGAAAACATTCCTTCCAAGCACCAAAACAAACTCTGCACTGTTGTACTGAAAATTAAGAGTTGATATATTAACAATAAACCAAAACTCATCATTACTAACTTTTGGCGACCAAGAGCAAAAAAAGACAGCTGTTGAAAAAACACATTTTATTTATGAAATGAGGGGATATTCACAAAAGAATCAGTGCCACATTAATATCATGTACATTACTAAATATAATATACAAAAAATATAAAATTGAACAAAAATAAACCACATTTTCAAAAGGCTTTCATTTCTGCCACGCCAGTTTAAAAAAAAAAAAAATAAAAACAACGGCTGAGTTTACTCCTGGGACATTGATTCAAATAAAATCAATCCCAAAAGGATGTTAGAAGCCCACCTGGATGTTTGGTGCAGAGGGACACTCATGCAGCAATATCTGAATGGTAGGCAGAAAAACTATCTGCTCTTTAGTGGCTCCAGTAATAATTGCAGTCCAAGCCTTTCTTTTTTTCTTTTTTTTTTTAAACCTAAAAGGCTGCACTGCAACTACTAGATGTCCCTCAAATGGACCATCCCAATGTACAAAAAAGAAGAAGGGGGGGAAAAAAAACAAAAAACAAAACCCCAACAACTGAGAAAGTAAGACATCTGGAAGGCTGTAGAGCTAATGGGTGTTATTACTGGATTTCTCTTTGTGGTCATGGGATAAAAGGTAACTCATACTGGATCACTTTTCCATGGTCACAAAACACAAAAATTATCTTTACTTTGTCTGAGCGCAATTCACAATAATCAAAGTACTCTTGCGTTTTTGTTAGTCAGCTTTGTCCACTCATTAATTTTATACCAACCAGTCTGTATTGTCATTATTATAAGAAAAAACAATACAGACAAACAAGATACCCTCAAGCATCCCCACTGTCCCTCTTGATCGTTATTATATTCATTTGGAAATGGTTTCATCCAGTCATAATTATAATGCTACTGTTTTATATAACAAGTGCACCTTATTATAGATGATTCACAGACTGCATTAAGAGCTGGGTGATGGACCAAACTTTTATAAAACTTGCAATATGTAGGTATATTATTTTAGGTATAACTGCTATTAACTACCTTACCGTAGCTCCCACCTTGGCCAGGAGGCTATTCTGGTGGTTTTCCATGTCATTTCCCTGCCTCTCCAGTAAGTATCACGTTCCACAAATGGACTTAAACGCCACTGAATTAGACCACAGCTAAAGATGTTGGTTCTTGTTCCGATCTGCAGGTCTGCTGAGCTTTGCATTATGAAACATGTACAATTTTTGCATCTGCTGCAGATTCTGGCTGAAGTGACCTTTCAGCTGATTTCTTAGAGACCCAGAAAAGAGCCTTCTAACAGACTCACTGTAGGCAGCTGAAAGTTTCCCAGCTAGCAGGAAAAAAAGGTGGGGCTAGCTGGTTAGCAGCGACTTGGCTTTCAAGCTAAAATAACAAGATACTGCATTTAAGAAAAGAAAAAAGAAAAAAAAAACGTAAAAGCAAAAGCACTGGCCAATCTTTTTTTTTTTTTTTTTTTTTTTTTTAAATAAAAAAAAATAACACATCCATTAAAAAAAAAAAAAAAAAGTTGTAAAGGATGACAAAGTTATTTCCTTGTAGAGGGGCACTCTCTGCAGCCCGTCTGCAGGTATCAAAGTGGCAGATGTGATAAGAGTCGATACCTCTGAACACCAGGCAAAGTTGGTTCAATGCTTCCTTTATGTCAACATTCATAAGAAGGCCAAACCAGTTACACCTCACACTAATCGAACAACGTTTCTCATGCAATCAGGATTCATACTGATGATGTGTGACGCTATTAAGCGCAGACGACTCAACTTACTCAGTGCGTGTTGAATAATCAGATTGTACAAATGCTCAATTTTAACATTTATTGTTAAATATGTTGTCCTTAATTATTTATCACGTGACGCATTACGTGGAAGCATGGCCATTTCTGCAAACTTGCTAAACCACAGTTATCTACTTCAACACCAAAAATGTAGCCGGGGTGAGGAACAACGTGCCACGCCCTGTAGGATCCAGCTGCCGGCATCACCACATGTGCTGCATTTCTTGAAAGCCTACAATCTTTCCATTCGCAGCTTCAGCTTTGTAGGATTCAAGCGGCGCACAGAGCTTACCGAGCCACGGACTTCAAACCACATCAGCCTCACACGCGGATATACAGAGGGCGTGATGGTGAAACTGTAGATCCACGTTGTGAGTCTTTGTTTGAAAACGGGCTCCGCGTGGAAGTGGAGGTGACGACAGCTATAAACTAAGCACGCCGATGTTCTTCGGGCTCCCATAATCGAGGCAGTGCCAGCAAAAGGCCCGATGTGCCTTTAAGAGGTGCCTCTCTGTGGTCACTGCACAGTGACGACGCCTCTGCAGTGCAGGGAAACGCAACATTTGGCACATTTCGACAACGTTGAGAAGAAAAACCCGTCATGTAATGTTTCTGCACTTACGAGTAAGCATACACTCCCGGAGCGTGACAGGAGTAGCTGTAATCGGACAGCAGGATTTACATTTCCATCTAGCTGACATCAAACCTCCCACGCACACGTCCTTTAATCAGACGTGTTCCCTTTGTTTTAAATGAGGCCTTTTCGACATTATTACGCCGTTCAGCGGCAGGCTGGGTGCCGTTACCGTCTATCAAATATATAATCCCGTGCTCTGCAAGGCCGCCTACTTGCTGTGCTCCTGTTTGTCAGTGCGGCCAAATAAAAGACGGATTCAAAAACTGCGTTTGCGTGTTGTTTCGCCTAAAACGAGCCCGGACAGCAGGCGGGCCATAGCTGCACGGAGCATGACTAGCAGCCGTGTCAGGAAATATCCACGACCCGCAGGTGTCTCCCGTCACAGCTGAAATCGGCTCCTCATCCAGGCGGCAGGAGACACAGTGAGGGCGTTCTGCATTACAGTGGCTGTAGTCATAAGGTTACTGCGTTATAAACTGCCCGTTAACCGCTATTCATGCGTGTAAATAAAAACTCAACACATATAGCTTAACGTAAGGTACGAATAAAACACTGCGTCAAACGCTACATTTAGCTAGCTACCTCATCCTTCGGTTACTTCTTACCAGACATCTTTGATTCTTTGGTAGCAGAATTTTGTCCATCGGCAAAGCCTTGCGACGACGATATCTGGGCGGACTGAGTCACTGGATCCATTTTATTTAAGTTACAACACAGCTGCACAGAAGCGGCGAAATGTCCGTCGTCTCGGATGGGGTTCTCTTGTACTGGTCTGTCGGGGTGTATATGACGTCTGACTTTCCTCGAATTTCCCTCAAAAGCGGGACTCGGCCCTGCACCTTCAGCCTATGTCAGAGCACTGAGAGCGGAGCGGAGACAGCGGGAAACAAGGCAGAGTGTGGAGGAGGGGCAAAAAAAAATGTCTGCGTGTGAGACGTTCAAGGGTTACGCTTCAGTAGGACGTGAGCAACAGCAGCAGAAGAAAAGCCTTACATTATCATTTATCACTGTTGGCTGATTTGTCCACCTCGCTTCTACCATTGAAAAAAAAAATCATATCAATTACTCTGTCAGTGCAGTGTCACTGAATAAATAATTTTTTTTTTTTAAAAACAGACAACAGCATCAAAAGAAATATTCCTGAGCACAGGACACCACGGACAATATGCCTGCTCCGCGCACAAGGGGCATCGTGTACTTCGGAAATTAGCTATTAATTCACCGGGAGACTGAATTTGAAATGCGCTTGATCGAAATAATAAATCATGAGCGCAAATCCACAATTTCGATCTACATGTACACTGACAATAAAAGGTTATTCTGTTCTATTCTGTAAGACAGAAGTATGTCTGAGCTCGTGTCATAGCCAAAGACAAACTGTTTTAAGTCAAGATAAAGATGCCCTGAGTTCATCTCTGCAGTACATTCTTATGTTATTCTAAATGTGTACGCTCCTTACGTGCCCCGTTTTCCGTTATGCAACATTTACTTTTGTTCCATTTTAAAGCACTTATCTCTTAAAGGCGTCATGGTGACCTCTACTGGGGGTGTAAGGGAATATCCTAAAATGAACTGCATTTCCCAGCATACACGAGGAAAACCCGACTGCGCAGGGCTTACGATCTCGAAGCACAGGGATGGACCTATTAGCGTACTTTTGCGCGCGCGAGAAGCGTGTGTGGTGCTGTGAGATCTGCTTCGACACGCAAACGTTGAGATATGCCAACTGACTTTCGGGCAGGTTGAGCTGCGCGGCAAAAGAAAGGGGACACAAACAAAAACATGTGGCGCGAGCTGTGAGAAAACGGGTATGCGATCACTTAAACGCTGGTCAGATTGTTGGCTGATTTAGAGCTTAGGGTGAGCTGGTGTTGTTGTGTAGCTGGTGTGATATATTTTGCAAAAGCTCCAAAAGTGGTGACTTTAGCTGATAGCCGCTTGTTAGCTTGTTAGCTTAATAGCTGCTCATTCAGGCAGATAACGCGTTCCCCTCAGTGTGTGGCTCGTTTTCGGGTTTGGTTTGTGTCTGCGTGTCGTCCGACTTATTTAAACAAAGCAGGACTAATTCAGCAAATTAACACGGCTTGAAAGGCGAAATGAGTAGCTAACTTAATTTAGTAAAGTTAGCTAGTTAGCTTACGTCACACACCATTCAACCATATAAATGGACCTAACGGAGTATTTCGTTTTAGAATGACAGAGTGTTCGCCTCAGGCATGTTCCGGATACGTTTCGGCACATTGATCGTTGTCGTGAAACTCTTAAAAAGAGCTGCCGTTTGCAGCGCTGCATTGAATGTACGCAGGTAGCAGTGAGACTGCCCCGCCCACCGAAGCGCCATATAGCCGGTGTTAGCGGCATATATGTAACCGGCATTACGCAACAAGTCAAGCCACTCGGCTCCGGTCCAGTGTTTACGTCTTACTCTGTTCAGCACTTAATAGTTACAGCTGGCATTATTAGCCCGTGTTTCTTATACGCATCCATACCTGAGACTGTAAACCAAACGTGACACATGCTATGCTATGCTATGCTATGCTGTGTTGTGTTCAGAGTAACTTCTGTTAGCAGTGCTGTAACACTGATTTCTACACAGCAAGCTATCTCATTTGAGCTATCCTACGTTCGTATATGAAATATTACAGATAAACCAGTTTCTAATAAGTGTTGTATTCCTCTGTGCTGAAGTGGTCTGTCGTTGTCCTAAAACTATTAATAAGTGTTAACAACTGAGCACACGCATTCACCAGACTAGAGAAGAGCGACCACAACAAATGTTTCCTTGTTTATGAATGAGGTTATTTAGAGCTTACAGTAACCACTGTAATTTATTAACTTACTGACTTTTATGTAAAGATTAAAGAATTTGTCTATGGCTGTCACATTAAAGGAAAGACCTGCATAAAGCGACTCAGTGAGGTTGCTGCAGGTCTTGGTAAGTCTGCTTCTCTAGTTGTGAACTGTTTTGTTTGTAATGTTTTCATCTTCAGTAGCAAACCAGAGTTCTTGGTGACGAGCCAGTGAGTAGGAAAGACGTTGTTTTTTATAAGTAATTATTTTTAACGGGCCAACTTTTGAACTTGCCCACTTTCCGCAGTTTAGTGTGTGATATGGAGTTACAGATGAACTGACTGCTCTCCCCGTTCAGTACTGCAGGTGAGGAGGCTCGCGTACGTCAAAGTTGTGACTGACAGCAGGCATTATGGGTTTGCACTCAGCCCAGAAGAAGCACTTTCCTCTGCGGGGAATTGATGGAGTCGTTCAGCTGTTCGATGCAGAGCTCCGGAAACCCGAGCCAGACTTGGCTCTTCTTTCACTGGTCTTGGGTTTTGTCGAGCACTTCCTGGCTGTGAACCGGGTCATCCCCATAAATGTTCCAGGGGTCCGTTTTGAGCCCCTGGAGCCGGATTGTCCCACGTCTTGCTTCCCCACAGTGGAGCTGGGCATGATTTCTGCTCTGTACGAGCGGTTCACAGCACAGATCCGTGGGGCCGTGGACCTGTCCCAGTATCGGAGAACTGCTGCGGGATCCAGCAGAGAGCTGGTGAAGAAGGTATCAGATGTGATCTGGAACAGTCTCAGTCGTTCTTACTTCAAGGATCGAGCCCACATCCAGTCCCTATTCAGCCTCATCACAGGTAATATATCTCAGGTTCTATGCTAATAAATGGTTTTTGTCATGATGCTTCTTAGGTGAGTTCAGCATTTATTGAAGTTTTGGTTAACCTGGTTAATTGTTGAATTTGAACCAGGTACCAAACTGGATAGCTCTGGAGTGGCCTTTGCAGTAGTGGCTGCCTGTCAGGTCTTGGGTCTAAATGATGTACACCTGGCACTATCAGAGGACCACGCCTGGGTGATATTTGGTAAAAATAGTGAGGAGACAGCAGAAGTCACCTGGCATGGGAAGGGTAACGAGGACCGACGAGGACAAACGGTCACAGCAGGAGTCAATGAGAAGGTGAGGCCTCTCTGTCAGTCAGAATGGATGTGAACCAGCTGCTTCTAGTTCTATCAGTATGGTCAATGTAGCCTATGCTGTGTGTCCCCTAGTCATTTGCTGCCCCTGTTAGGTAGTGAATGCTTGACACATTTTAGACACCACAGTCAACCCTATTTCCTTCATATATTTTAACTTTAAGAAGTCATTAAGCTCTTTGAAAGTCCAGAGTACGGCTGGGCGATGTCGCGATTAAAAAATAATCATCATGAAAAATCTTTCCTGCACAGAAATGTGAGAGATGGTCAGTATAAAGTCAATAATACTAATTCCATGAGAAGAGTGTGGCGCGAAACCAATCGTGTGGTTGGAATAGAGTTAGAGCGACATCAGGTTAGGTTGCTATACATTCTGACAGTATAGTGAGCAATGTAAGTAAAAGAAGGGCATTTTCTATCCTTCTTTTCTGTCACGACTGTCACCGATGACGGACTACCTAATTCAAAGTGCGACTGTCTTTGCCACGAGGTGCCAGCGACAGCAGCAATGTGGTGTAATAGAAGTGAGACTGCACAGGTCAAATGTGAGCACCAAAGCAGCCTAGATGGTGTTTTCCCTGGAAATTTGAAGTACAACATGACTGCTTCTCTCTTCAGTTTAACAGTAACTAAAGTAACTTAACTTGTAACTGTGCAGGAGCTGGACGGCATTGCCACATCATCAAACTGAAAACCATTTTCTAGCTGGCATGTTGTATCTTTTTAAGCAGTCGCTTAAAGCCCTGTTTTTTTTCCATTATGTACGTCAGTAATTTCCGTCCTCCCTTTGCTCTTTCTGTCCTATAGCGTTCAGCGAGTGGAATCATTTATTTACGTTTGGGTTACATATCGCCACCTGATGGTGTCTCCTCCTTTGTAGCCTGGTTGTACTCCATGTCTTTGCTTTTACCTCAAGTGGCAAAACAAGTGCGTTGAGACGTCTTTAAATGTACGCCTTCCTCATTCATGCAGACAGAAAGAAATTTAGAGCTTCTGCACACACGTGAATCATGACCCCGATCTAAAGGTGCTTTGCCTAGACTACAAATGAAGTTTGTATTGTGGAAGATATTTTTGCTCAGAAAATGATGAATAGATGTCGGATTTGTTACATTTGCAGAAATTTAGAAAATGAAAACAAGTTGTATGTAGTGCTTAAAAAAATAATCTTAAGCTTTGTACACGTTGGGAGTGATTTGGTCGTCACGGATCACGCTTGACGGCTTTGAGGCTGCACGCTGGTTCCTTTTGCATGTTCCGATCTTCGCTGTAGGACAAACAACGCCACTCTGCACACAGACGTGAGCTTCACTGACTTGTAAACTCATATTTGACTCCTTACACAAGGTTTTACAGCCTCCTCCATGCCTCACTACAGATGCAGAGAGGCATGGAGGAGGCTGTAAAACCTCGTGTAAGGAGTCAAATATGAGTTTACAAGTCAGTGAAGCTCACGTCTGTGTGATGACAGCGATGCTGAGGCGAGTTGTTGTGGATATTCAAGACTTTTCTGTCGGTAAGCGCTGCTGTTTTTGTCGCTGTTAGCAGCTGGTAGACCAGCGTTAGTGAAATTGTCTTTGAAGTGGATCCTAACATTGTTGGACTCTGATAATAAACTCTCGTAAGATCTGAGAATGTAACCAAACTGTCTATCAGAGGGAAAGTGTGATTTTTAAGACAGTCCAGCCTAACATTAGCTGGTATAATATTAACTTTCTCAAAATGCATTAGTTTGTTGGAAAATGTACTTACACACTAATCAGTGTATATTTATGAGTGCTATATATATATATATATATATATATATAATTATATTTTTTTTCTATTAAGCCTCAAAAATTACTTTCTGTACTTCAGATTTATTGCATCACCAGCTGTTATTTGACTCATAGTCGCTTGAAATATCCAAAAAGCATTTTCTTTCTATAGTCTCTGATCACCTTGTTGCTGTGAAGTGCTTCCTGTGTCTACACAGCATTAGTCAGATCTTGGAACTCAGAGTGGGGTGGCTGTAGCTCAGGAGCTAGAGCAGGTGATCTACTAATTGATCCCTGGTTGCTCCAATCTGCATACCAAAGTATCCTTGGGCCATCCCAAAAAGTTGATTCTGTTCATCTGGACGTAGCGTTTTCAGTGGAAGAAACGTTTCTCCACTCATCCAGGTGACTTCTTCAGTCTCAGCTGACTGCAGGTTTCCCCGACCTTATAAACAGTACCTTTGCACCATAACTGAAACCAGCCCACTGAATGAACAATGGGCTGTGACACCAACACGCTAGTGGACCTGATCACAGCCACAGAAACAGCAATTCGAAACAACAACATTGCAGACGAGGAAGCAGAGGAACTGATTTCAGCCTGTCTCAGCAATGCAAAGCCCGCAGCATCAAACATCAGCGTGAAGGAAGCCCCTGAAACGAGACCCAGGAAGTGGTTACGGGAAGAGGGTGATAGATTGTCTGAAGCAGTTAGAACAAGACAACACTATTGACCGGACCTCATACCACAGGCTATACTCAGGGGAATCTACACCAAGTCTGTATGGTTTACTGATGATACACAAACAGGGTGTACCTTTAAGACCAATTGTCTGTATGATCAACTCGGTCACCTATAACATCTCCAAGTTTCTGGCTTTGATCCTCAACCCGTTGGTAGGCAGCTCTGAACACCACATCCAGAACACCTTGTTGAGAAGGTGAGAGATGTCATTATGGAGGCAGATGAAACGATGGTCTCGTACGATGTTACATCTCTCTTCACTTGTGTTCCACCCCAACCTCAGCAACAGCACCACCCTCAGCACCGACCAAGTGTGTTTGCTCCTGGAACTGTGTCTTAATTCCACCTGTTTCACATACAAGGGTCAGTACTACAGGCAGAAACATG
>VVHJ01056892.1:0-11114 GCA_015107715.1 Tylochromis polylepis | reverse complement strand
TAACAAAGCAACCTAGGCAAAGTGGAAATGAACTTAGAGAACCTAATAACTAGAAACATAACCATAAACATCAATATACAAGTATAAACTCAACACGCTGGGTCAGAAGACCCAGGATCGTGACACAAGCGGAACACGGCTGGGGCAGTGGCTGAAGCAAAAACTCAAGTGTGGGAGGAGTTCGGAGAGGCAATGGAAAAAAAAAAACTTTCGGACTGCCTCAAAGAGATTCTGGCAAACTGTCAGGCAACTAAGGAGGAGAAAGCGGTGCTCTACCTGCATTGTGTATAGTGCGGGTGGAGCGCTGCTGACTTTGACTGAGAACATTGTTGGGTGGTGGAAGGAATACTTCATGGCCCTCCTTAATCCCATTGTCACGTCTTCCGTGGAGGAAGCAGAGTCTGGGGACAAGAGGAACGGCTCGTCTATCTCCGGGGGTGAGGTCACTGAGGCAGTTAAACAACTCCTTGGTGGCAAGGCCCCTGAGGTGGATGAGGTTTGCCCTGAGTTGTAGGGCTGTCTTGGTTGACACACCTCTTCAATGTTGCATGGAGATCAGGGGTGGTATCTCTGGATTGGCAGACCGGGATGGTGGTTCCCATCTTTAAGAAGGGGGACCTGAGGGTGTGTTCCAACTATAGGGGGATCACACTCCTCAGCCTCCCTGGTAAAGTCTATACCAGGGTGCTGGAAAGGAGTCTGCCCATTAGTCAAACCTCGGATATAGGAGGAACAATGCGGTTTTCGTCCTGGTCATGGAACACTGGACCAGCTCTTTATCCTCTCAAGGATACTTGAGGGTGCATGTGAGATTGCCCAACCAGTTTACATGTGCTTTGTGGACTTGGAGAAGGCATTCAATTGTGTCCCTCGGAGTGTCCTGTGGGAGGTGCTACAAGAGTATGGGGTGTCTGGTCCATTGCTATGGGCCATTCGATCCTTGCACAACCATTGCAAGAGCTTGGTCCTCATAGCCGGCAATAAGTTGGACTCGTTTCCAGTGGGTTATGGACTCTACAAGGGCTGCCCTTTGTCACCGATTCTGTTCGTAATTTTTACAGACAGAATTTCTAGGTGTAGCCAAATGGCAGAAGGCTTTCACCTAGGTGGTCCCAGAATCTCATCTCTGCTTTTTGCAGATTCTGTTGGCTTCATCGGGTTATGGCCTCCAGCTCGCACTGGAATGGTTCGCAGCCGAGTGTGAAGCAGTTGGAATGAGAATCAGCACCTCCAAATCTGAGGGACATGGTCCTCAGCTGGAAAAGGGTGGAGTGCGAATTCCTGCCCCAAGTGGAGGAGTTTAAGTATCTCAGTCTTGTTCACGAGTGACGGGAGAAGGGAGTGGGAGATCGACAGACGGATTGGTGCTGCAGCTGCAGTGATGCAGATGCTGTACCGGTCTGTTGTGGTGAAGAGGGAGCCAAGTGTAAAAGCAAAGCTCTTACTTTACTGGTCTGATCTACGTCCCTACCTTCACCTATGGTCACGAGCTGTGGGTAGTGACCGAAAGAACGAGATCACAGATACAAGCGGCGGAAATGAGTTTCCTCCGAAGGGTGGCTGGCCTCTCCCTTAGAGATAGGGTGAGAAGTTCAGCCATCCGGGGGGGTGCTCAGAGTAGAGCCGCTGCTCCTCCACATCGAAAGGAGCCAGTTGAGGTGGTTCGGGCATCTGAAAACAATGCCTCCTGGGCAAGGTGTTCTGGGCATGTCCCACTGGGAGCAGGCCCCAGGGCAGACCCAAGACATGCTGGAGAGATTATATCTCTCAGCTGGCCTGGGAATGCCTTGGTGTTCCCCCGAACAAGCTAGAGGTGGTGGCTGGAGAGAGAGAGGTCTGGGCTTCTCTGCTTCGGCTGCTGCCCCCACGAGTTGGCCCTGGATAAGCAAGATGGATGGATGGATGGATAATTTCATGCAATTTCATAGCTGAATTGACTTCAGCTGACTGTAAGCTGCCCACTCACCATGCCAGCAAAGCAATCCTAAATCATAATATGTTCACTACTATTCTTCACAGTTGGTAAACATCTGAAAAGGTAAGTTTTCTACAAAATTTATTTCATATACTGTTACTAGTGTTTGGTGCAATGCATTACTGTACTTCCCATTTTACTATAAAGCGTTAATGTACCAAATTATTATACTAAATTTCATAATCACATTATAGTTACAATTAGGCCTCTACTTTTGTCCTTTAATGACCTGTGCGATGATCAGATAAGAGGAAAAAAAAAATCAAACATGCATTTTTCTTCCCAAGCATGTGCTACAATCAAGTGACTTGAAGTGATTTTGTTCATACTTAAAACCTAAGGGTTGGTTTCCCACTGCTATATAGAACAGATTAATAGAAACCATCTTTCTCAGTTGTGATTTGAAATAGTAATAGACCTTGGTTAACCTTAACCTAACAAAGACTTAACCCAGTTGCATACAGAGACACATCTGCATCTCTGTAGGCAACTTTAGTAGAAAAGATCAGAAAAATGATAAACAAAATAAATCAGACAAATCCAGATCAAATAAGATATTTCACATCAGACAAAAAAAGAACTGCAAGTTAAAAGGAGAAAAAGAAAGGTAAAGTGAAAAGCTTTCATATATTCTAAATATCAGCCCTCAGCTGAACACTGTAGTTCAGGGGTGTCAAAAACTCCAGTCCTCCAGGGCCGGTGTCTTGAAACGTTTCAATGTGTCCCTGCTGCAACACACCTGAATAAAATTAGTAAATCAATAGCAAGACGCAATAGAACTTGACTGCATGCTGAGGCGGCAACCCCTAACCCTACTCAAGTAAATTTAAATAAATGTAAGTAAATGTAAGTGTTTGGAAAAATGTACTTCTTTATTGCACCATGTTCATTCACTCATGAGCTGCTTTAATATAAATCAAATGGCTGAATTGCCACCTCAGCACCCTGATCTATGGTGTTCTATAGAGTCTTGCTAATGACCTACTAATTTTATTCAGGTGTGTTGCAGCAGGGACACATGGAAAAGTTTCAGGACACCGGCCCTTGAGGACTGGAGTTTGACACCTGTGCTGTAGATGGTCATTATTTGGTATGCTCTTCAAAGGTTCCTGGCTCTACAGATGCTTGTCATAGTCAAGGTTCCTCACATGGTTGTTAATAACTGTTTTGCACAGTTATTAACAACCAAAGTCCTCCCTCTATAGGACATCTGGGGCTGGACCCACACCCACGAGACTACCAGTGGGCTTGGGTCCAGCAGAGCCCAACGGTTTTTTACGAAACCCTCCAAGTTTTTTTTATCTGGAAGTCATCACTTTCCAGAAACACACTTAAACATTTCATCCCCTCCCTGTTCCACTGTAGCAGAGCTGGCATTATTGGTTTCACTTTATTAATCCACTCTCCTAGCAAAGGCCCACACATTTTGAACAGTTGACCTGAACAACAGAAGCTGGTTCATATAATGATAATTTCTGTTCAAGAGTGCTGATTTCATTTTGCCCAGTCATAAAGACTTTTACATCATCAGCATATGCTGACAAACTCACTGTAACATTTTTCTTCTCCCACAAAGGTCATGGGTTGGTTTAGATGGGACTCAATGACCAGAGCATATAAGAGGTGGATCAATCTGACTGGTTTGACCTGAGAGACATAAAAAGAGTTGTGAATTCTCATATTCTGAGGGATTCTGAGATGAACAGTTATGGGGTTAATGACAGACAGAATTTCAAAGGGACCAATTCAACTGGGTGATACTTTTTTTAAGATTCAGAACACAGTGGAATGGTTTTAGTGGATAACCACACTTTGTGACCTGTAGAGTGCTTTGAACCAGGAAGGCGCTGATTATTAGAATGTTGTTTATTTCGGGTGTTTATGAATAAAAACTGTATGTTCCTAATTTCTGCCTCTGCTACTTGGATACTACCATGCTCCACTTCACATACTTAAATATTTGTTATGTGAAGGTGTTGAAAGACTAAAATTGTTACACCTCTTCTGCATCACTACAAGTTGTCAGGTTCTCACCAGTACCATTGTCCACTCAGTGGGAAAGTAGGGGGAACACCAGATGTTCCCCGGTGATCTGTGTTGAGGGCACAAATAATAGTGAAACAGCCACAAACAAATCATCTACAATCATGCCCCTTCCAACCAGTAGGTGGACTAAACATTCCTCACAGAAGATAACCATGGCTTTGTTTATTCAAGAGCTGCAAGTAATGTTCTTATGACCAGCCTGTACACCAACAGCTAGTGGAACCTGCTCCACAGCATATTGTGCAGGAACCACCACTCTAGCCCCATGTCCTTTAAACAGGGGAGGAAAAGGATGCCATAGCTCAAACGTAAAACAGACAATTAACCAAGCTTTGTTCACACAACACAAATTAATGCAATGAACTGGTCTCAAATTTTAATCAACCAAAGGGTGTATAGAAAGCAAATCCAAAAGTACAAGTCCAAACGTCCTACACTCACTCACCAACCACCTGCACAGACTCATTCACTCACACTCCCAGCACACAGTACAGTAAGAAGAGGAGAGACTGACCTATAAAGAAAATGACAAAGAATACTCATTTCTGCCGCACTGAACTATATTTGGGGCCAAAAATTAAAACTCTGTCATTCAACACCTGTACATACCCAACCAACCACTGTTGCAGTAATGTAAAGAGAGGAACTAGGCTAAGACAGCCAACCCACAAAAGTTGCAGGGTCTCTTCAGCTTGACAAAACACATGGTGACCGCCTAATTTATGGTCTGTATGTGCCACGAGTCCATTTTTGGCCATGGCCCTATGCACCACTCTCCACTGCATTTCTCTATGTGAGGTTTGTACAAGGACCTCCAACTGCCTCTAGGAAAATAAACTGGTGCAAATCCACCAAACTACCTTAACTCTGGAACACCAAGTAATAAGGCTCTGTTGAGAACTTCCACTCTTAAAACATACAAGGATTTCTTCAAGGCTTTAAGAAGATCTGTCATCGCTGGTGTTCTAAAAGATACACTATATTGCCAAAATTATTCACTCACCCATCCAGATCATTTAATTCAAGTGTTCCAATGACTTCCATGGCTACAGGTGTCTAAAAGTAAGCATCTAGGCATGCAGATTGCTTCTACAAACATTTGTGAAAGAATTGGTTGCTCTCAGGATCTCAGTGAATTCCAGCATAGTACAGTGATAGGATACCACCCGTGAAACAAGTCCAGTTATGAACTTTCCTTGCTACTAGATCTTCCACAGTCAACTGTTAGTGGTATTATAGCAAAGTCGAAGCAACTGGGGTCGACAGCAACTTAGCCACGAAGTGGGGTCAGTAGATGCTGAGGTGCATAATGTGCAGTTTTCCAACTTTCTGCAGAGTCGGTCTCTACATCTCCACCTCCAAATGTCATGTGGATTAGCTCAAGATTGATAAGACAGCGAGCTTCATGGAATCCGGTCTTTAAGTCTGATGTCACGGATGACGTTGCTGGCATTTTCGGGTCCAAATGCTCCTGAATAAACAACGATGGCGGAGCCAGCAACTTTGTTTACGATTACCTCCTTCTTTACCGAGGCACCAATTAGGGTTATAAAGGGCCTTAATTCTTTGAACTCTAATAAAGTGGTCAGTAACCGTTCTCCCAGGCAGTATTATAAAGGGTAGTGTCCAGGTATCCATGAAAAAGAAGATTTACAAGATTGAGGTTAGTTAGGAGCAAACTAGCTAGCTGATGATTAAACATGATATATTCTGTACTGGCTGATGTATTTCATAAGTTGGGTGTTAAGCAAGAAATTTTAGTGAACAGTGTCTCTTCATTTGTGTTTCTTTATAAAAGGCCAGCATATTGCAAGAAGAGAATCACAGCCAGCAACTTCGGTTTGTTCCTGGGTGCAGTCCAGCAGAGCTCATAGCCTCCATCCTTATTTAAGACTCTGCTTGGCCAGTACAACCTGAAGGAAGGATCTAAAGTAAGTTGTTAGTAAAAAGGGTCTGTGCTTCTAAGAATGCATTTATAACCAAGTGATATTTTCATCCCCAAAGGCATGTTATTGGGGAATCCTTCATGAACCAAAGGCCAAGCAGCTGTACGCTGACTCTACTGGCGCAGTTATCAAGGAGAGGAGACAGTTTTAATCCAGCAGTGGCCTGCTTGGTGGTTCTCCAGATGGGATAGTCTCTGCATCACTGAGGTGAATTCATATCTGCACGAGGGATGCATCAGTCCAACTGGTTCCAGTTAATTTTGAAATGAATTGTAGACATTTGTAAATTGTACATTTGTTGTCATTGTGAATTTGCAAATGTATTTAGATAAATTCTTAAAATATATGAAGTTTTGATTTTGAGTAACACATTTATCCGGTATTCCTTATTTTTAATGAAAATGTTTGGCAAAACAAGCAGGCAGTAATCAGGAAGCTGGAATGGAATGAACAATATAACAAGCCACTGATAAAAACATCAATTAGAGTAAAATTAAACATTTTACCACCTACAATTGAGACAATTCTCAACTTGAAACTACGCAAGTTTGCTGTTTTTTTATGATGTAATATCCTGAGAATATACATAAAAACAATCCAGAACACTTAGTCAGAAGTTATAAACAATAAAAGTAAACTTATTCAGCAGTTGTACTGTTGAATAAGTTGTAGTTAAACAATGACACCATGTACTTTTACCTCTGCACTCTCGCAGGGATAATTCATTCAATTTCACAGAGAATAGGTGTCTGTATATTTGTTAAGACACACACATACTTTCAGGATCTTATTAATATTTTTTCTGAAGTGATGTGGGATGTGATCCAAAATTGAGAAAACTTTCAGTCTTTGAATGGAACGCTCTACACGTATTCTTACGCAGGAGATCAGCCTGTTATTGTTCACTTCCTCCTGTGTGAACGGTCCATTGATGAGGAAAGACTGAATGTTCAGTGAGATGCCCTCTGGTAGGATGTCCCGAATTGTGAAGCCCTTATCTGCAATGACCATGTCACCTGGTTGTAGATGTTGCAGTATTCCACAGTCAGCTGTTATGGCCTTATCTGAGGCACTACCACCATACAAGCTGCTTACAAAGGTTATTACACCATTAGGAGCCACACCAATTAGAGCCTTTAGTGTGGTCCATCCTTTGTACTGGCTATACAAATGACTGTGTGTGTCAAGCCTCTCTGTGTTAGAAACAGAAACTTCCGTGCAGTCAAGCACAATCCTGCAGTTAGGAAATGGCTGGAAGCAATCTGGGAGTGATGTCTGATTCTTGGCTCTCGAGGGAATGTTGTTTTCCAACATACAAAGTGTCATACAGTGCACTAACAATTGTTGTAAAAATGTTAGTTACTGTGGCTGTGCTGCAGTTAAACCTTGTTGCAAGGTCAACATGGCCACAGTTAAGTTTTACCTTTATTAGGGTTAGAAATAACTGGTCAACTAGGGGGCATCATTTGGACAGTCCAATCAGAACGATATTCGAGCTCAAATTTGAAAAGAAGGCCTTCTAAAAACAGGACAGTAGCAGCATCAGGCAATCCAGTATAGTACTGGACCCTTTCAGGATTGTCAGATATGAGTGAATGAGAAAGTCTGCTTAAAAATGAGGAGAAAATGTTGTGGAGAGACCTGATCCAATCAGAACTAATTTGAGTTTGGAAGTGACCTCCTTGTGCACTCAAGTTAGATGTGCACATTTGATCTGCTGTTGAAAAACAGCGACAGACTGTTTCTCTTGAAAACGTGACAAAATGTGAACGCTTCAAGAAAAGAAGAGTTGACATATGAAAACGTAACAATCTTTTACACTTTAAATTTTAGTCAAGTTTAGATGTAGTCTATTAGAATCTTATGACACTTAGTCGACTAAAGCGAAAATGCCTAAAATACGACATTTTAGTAAACTAAATTATTTTAAGTACATGATGCTGTAGTCAAAAGACTATGACCAAAATTAAATAAAAATTTTCTGTCAAAATTAACACTAGACTGCAATGTGCCAAGTGTAAAGTTTGGTGGCGGGTTGTGTGGATTTGTTTTTCAGGACTTGGCTTGGCCCTTTAGTTTCTTTCACTACAACTAAGGGGCCTCACCATACCGAGACATTTTGCACAATTTCATGCTCCTTGTGCCTTCATGCTTCTTGTTTCAACATAACTGTGCAAAAGTGCACAAAACAAGGTTGATTAAAAAAAAAAAGAAAAAGTAATGTGCCAGAATCCACACAGTGCATCTTGACTTCATGCAGGTCCTTTCCCAGCAGGTTCCAGAAGTGCTTTTAAATTTTTGCAGGAAGACCATTAATCCCAGATGACTGACCACATCTTTGGCTCCTTGACTGCTACAGAGAATCCATCAAAGGAGATCCCAGTTTCCAGCGAAGCAGACTCCACTCTTCACAGCCGAAACTGCCCTTTCTGTATTTTAGCAACACAGTCTAAATCGCAGTTATTAGCGCTAAACAAGCTTGAATAAAACACAACACCTTTCCTCATCTCTGTGGGGTCAGATGTAACAAACTCATCTGGAAGTTTAAGGAGCACGATCTGACTTGCTTTCTTAAGTCTCTTAAAAAAAACTTTAGCTCTCTTGAAGAAACCCTTCCTCCCATTGTTCCAGGCCAGATTTCATTCTGTTTTAACACATGCAGCTATCAGACTCCTGACCACAAGGTCTGGCATTTACAGATCCTCATCTTCACTTGAACTATTAGAAAGTTAATTGACCAAATCTATGTATGATGCACTGCAGAATAGATTTGACCAAAAATAAAGACATTATCTTCAAGAATTATCTCTAAACCAGTGAGCCACTGTTGCAACAAAGAAGAAAGGTAAGCTAGTCAAGGTCAGCTGAGCCAAAAGTGCTATAATGAACCCTCAGTCTGACAGAAAAAAAAGAGTGACTTCCTGATCTAGGATCTATATGTGGCGCATGTTTGTGCCTAGTCACAGACCTATGCACCACTCTCTACACAGGTATAAATAGCACAGCAGACCTAGTCCAGTGGAACTGTCCCCAAAAATATTGGACAGTCTTTATTGAACTTCCTTGATTCAACAAAAGTAGCATGGTGCCAAAACACCCAATTACCAAAGTCCTCCCCCTATAGAACAACTGGGGCCGAACCCAAGTCCATCAAGGCAATCTTTCACTAATTCTTTCAGCTAGGCCTTCAAAGTATTTCTTCCAGAAATCATTACTCCCAGAAACGCACCTAAATATTTTATCGTCTCTCTATTCCACTGTAGCCCGGGTGGTAATGTTGCCTCTTTACTGGTCCACCAACCCAACATAAGATCTTCACATTTAGACCAGCTGACCTTTGCAGGAGATGCTTGTTCATATATTTGCAGTTTCTGCTTAAGAGTGACATTTTAGCCAATTATAAACACTGTAACGTAATGTGACAGTGTCAGTGTGCTTTCTGCTTTTTCCACAAAGGTCAACCCTGTCTTGAATTAAAAACATCTTATCCATTATAGTTCATTCAGGAACAAGTTTGATGTACATGAACAACCGTGTCCATGTGGTTCTCAATTCTTAATTCTGCTTTTCTCATTGCATTTACAGCCCTTGGGAACCATCCTCAGAAGACATGGAACAGCCTTCCACTGTTATGCTGACGACTGCCAGATTTATCTGACTGAAAGATGCCTTCTCTCTTAAACCGCTTCTGGGATGTCTCGGATGTAATCCAAGCAAACCAGAGGTGATTGTGTTTGGTCCTACCGGACCTTGAGATTCTTCCTCTATTGATTTAGGACCCCTGTCAGTGTATTTTAGACTTGTCGTTACCAACTTGGGTTTTAAGATGGACAGTGATTTTAAATTGGACACTCAAATCACAGCTACTGTTAAGTCCAGTTTTTATCATTTAAGGTGCTTGGCAAAGGTAAGACCCATTTTATCCAGACGGCATTTTGAAACAGTAATCCATGCTTTTATTTCATCTCGTTTGGATTATTGTAATGCACCGCATTTTGGAGTTACTCATCCTTACTCACCCCCAGGTTTCTCAGGTCTGCTGACAAGCTGCTCCTGGAGGTACCCAGGTCCAAAAGGAAGTTCAGAGGGGACGGGGCCTTCTCTAACGCTGCTCCTAACCTCTGGAATAACCTGCCCCTGCACATCAGAGAGGCCCCTTCATTGTCCATTTTTAAAACACATTTTTATTCCTTGGACTTTGACACAATTTGACCCTGATTTTACTGCTTTAATTTAATTTAATGGTGTTCTGTTGTTGGACTTCTGTGCAAACAACAGTTTGGCCATAACGAACACCATGTTCGAGCATAAGAGTGTCCATAAGTGCACGTGGTACCAGGACACTCTAGTCCGCAGGTCGATGATCGATTTTGTAATCGTATCACCAGACCTGCGGCCATATGTTCTGGACACTCGGGTAAAGAGAGGGGCTGAGCTGTCAACTGATCTCCGGCAGAGCTTCAACAGCATTCCGAGAGAGAGTGGGGACATTGAGTCCGAATGGACCATGTTCAGCACCTCCATTGCCAAAGCTGCTGCACTGAGCTGTGGCCGCAAGGTGGTGCCTGTCGTGGTGGTAACCCCCAAACCAAATGGTGGACACCAGAGGTGAAGGGAGCCACCAAGCTGAAGAAGGAGTCCTATCGGGCTTGGTTAGCTTGTGGGACTCCGGAGGCAGCTGATAAGTACTGACAGGCCAAGCGGAACGCGGCCCGAGCAGTGGCTGAAGCAAAGACTCGGGTGTGGGAGGAGTTCGGAGAGGCCATGGAAAAAGACTTTCGGACTGCCTCGAAGAGATTCTGGAAAACTGTCAGGCGACTCAGGAGGGGAAAGCGGTGCTCTACCTGCACTGTGTATAGTGCAGGAGGAGTGCTGCTGACTTCAACTGAGAAAATTGTCATGCGGTGGAAGGAATACTTCGAGGACCTCCTTAATCCCACTGGCACGTGTTGGAAGCAGAGTCTGGGGACGAAGGGGATGACCAGCCAATCTCCGGGTGCAAGGTCGCTCAGGCAGTTAAACAACTCCTTCGTGGCAGAGCACCTGGGGTGGATGAGGTCTGCTCTGAGTTCCTGAAGGCTCTGGATGTTGTAGGGCTGTCCTGGTTGACACGCCTCTACAATGTTGCGTGGAGATCAGAGGCGGTA
>VVHJ01056873.1:0-12015 GCA_015107715.1 Tylochromis polylepis | reverse complement strand
CCAAACAGGATGAAAGAGGGAATTAAATGGAGCTCAGAGACCGGTCAGAGCAGCGATTCTCTCCACACATCAGCTCCGCTCATGTCCATCAGTCAGAGAGCTGTGGTGGAAGTAGGTCAGGCTGGCGGGGCTGAGGTGATTGGGGCAGCATGGTGGAGGACAGCAGGGACAGAAGCCGTTTTTTGTTGGGAGGTTTTTTGTTGTTTTTTTTTGTGGAAGTGAGATCAGTGTGTTAGAAAGACGCGCGCAGTCACATCCACCGAGGCTGAAAATGGGCATGTTGCGTACAAGTGGCTGCTGCGCGAGCCAGCACCTGCACGATCCTGTCACAAATTTTTTAAAAGGAGATTCACGCATACACAAACGCACAATCATGCTCACATTGTCACTTTGGCATTGTTAAATTTAGCCACAGTGCTAAGCAGGTGTAACAAATGTCTGCGAGCTGAGGCCTGGGAGGTGTTCCCACAGATCAGAGACGCTGCTTCTGTGTCTGATTACTTGTCTGCTGTCATGGAGCTGTGCTCTCTGCGTCTATCTCTCTCTTTTTTCCTTCTCCCCTTGGCAGCCACAGGGGACCATCACAGCCCTTTCTTTTTTTTTTCTTTTTTTTTTTTAGTAGCAAGCGGCACAGCCCACCCTCAGATGCATTTTTATTCTTTGCCCAGATAATGCGTCAATTAAGGCCACTAAAAGCTCCTGACCTCAAAGTCCCCAGTGATACCACAAAATTGGATTTTAGACTGGGAATGTGTCGGCACCAATAATTCTGCAGAGACTGAGATCGGAAATCTTTCTCTTTGTCTTCCTGAGACGGGGGTTTAGGAGAAAAACAGGCAAGTATGGAATATGAGAGTGCGGTCCAAATCAGGTTCACTCAGCTACTCTGATTTCAACTGATATGCTTTTTTGTGCCGTATACATTTCTACCTGAATTAAAACTGGGATAGGAAACACGTTTTTGGCATCAGTGGTTTGAAAAAAAAATCTATAACCTTTCAGCATATGGTGATTTAAGTGGTCTGAGTTGAAACTAGACTCCCGCACCTACTCTGAGATCTGTTTTCATGCTCTAGAAAATATAGGCCATGAGGAGAGACTGGTAGAAGGTAAGAGGTATAAAGGATAAGAAGTAAGATGAATGAAGGACTTTGACATGGGAGAACACGGCATGAAGCCAAAAGTCATCATTTAGCATATCTCAAGCTTCCTCTTCTCAAGTTGTAGGTTTGTTTTTTTTTCCTTTCTAGATTTTGGCCTGCTGCCTAATGTCTCTCTCTCATTGTTTTCCTACCCTCTGTCTCCTTTTGCTTTCTACTTCTCGCCTCCGATCTGTCCTGTTCTCCACCTCAGGGGACACCACACAAAGGATGAGATCCGCTCCGTTTCCAACCCCTGCAGAATTGGATGCATATGCTAAGAAGGTTGCCAACAACCCCCTCACCATTAAGATCTTCCCCAACAGTGTCAAGGTCCCCCAGAGGAACCACGTGCGCCGTACCGTCAACGGGCTGGATACGTCAGGCCAGCGCTACAGCCCTTACCCTTCCTCTCAGGCCAGTGCTAAGACAGGCCTCCTCGCCATCGTCAAGGTGCCCACTGTCAAAGGCATCCTAAAAGATTTTGACGGCACTCGGGCTCGCTTGCACCCTGAAGTCATCATGAACCCCCCTACGGGACCCTATCAGGTGGCTTCAACCAGCACTTTAAACCACCAGGTGCAGAACCTTCCCCGGCCCCAGCAGAGCTTACCCCTTCCACCGCAGGACCCCCCTCAGACTGTACATATATCCCTTCCTCAGCAGCAGGTTCACACCCAGAGTCTCAGACAACCTCCCCCAATGGCCCAGCATCCTCAGGGCCCAGCCAGACTCCAGACTCAGTCCCAGCACCCAGCTCTCGGGCACCCACAGGGGCCACCTACTGTCATGCTCCAGCAGCAGCACCTTCAGCAGCAGCAGCCTCCACCTGGCCTGCAGGGAAGCAGAAAGCTTCCCGATGGCGATGCACCGCCTAATGTTACTGTCTCTACCTCAACCATTCCGCTCTCTATGGCTGCTGGTTTGCACCAGGGCCGTCAGGCTGACCTGAACACCATCGTACATCAGATCAACCAATTCTGCCAAGCTCGGGCCCAGGGTGCAGGAACCACCTCCATGTGTGAGGGCCAGATCGCCAACCCCAGCCCCATCAGTCGCAACCTGCTTATCAGCGCCTGTTCCAGGGTTTCCATGCACAGTAACCCTGCCACCCCTGGCTTCCCCCCACCCAACTGCATCATTGGCTCTCAAGAGAAAGCCACAGCCCCAGTGGGAACTCACCCTCCACCCAGTGTGGCTGCTATGAACCACTTGCCTTCCAACCACACTGATCTCAAGCAGCAGCACCAGCTGCAGCAGCATCTGCACCCACATCAGAATCAGCAGCAACTACAACACACCACGCAGCAGCAGAAGATGCGCTCTTGGAATCAGCATCAGCTGGCTCATGTGCCCCACATTCAGAACGGTGGGAGCCACCTCTGCAAGCAGCCTTCCAGGGACGCCACCTTCCATTTTAAGGGCATGGGCTACCCTGCAGAGGTGTGCGTGGGTCAGCCTTACTCACTAAAACCTCCCGTAGAGAGGCCCACCCCCTCCCCACCTGTCAACAACAACGGCATGCCCGGCCCCATGGCCCACTACACTAACGGTCACTACTTCCAGTCGCACATTTGGAACAGCAGCATCCTACCCACACCCAACAGTGACAGCTCCGGGTCTCAGGACATAGCCATGCCATTCCACGGTGCAGGCCCAGGAGGGTGCACCACGCTAGACTGTGGGCCCCCTGGGGCTCCCCATTACCGGCTAGGATCAAGCTCCTCCTCCTCCGCCCAGACTAATCTGATGCAAACAGCAGATTACTTGGGTGGGGACTTCCAGACGCCCTATTTCCGCGATCAGAATCTAGGGTTGATGGGCAAGATGCACAGGCCCCCTCTGAGCAGGGTAGGTCCAGAGGTCGGGGATGGCAGAACCGCTCTCATCCAGCACCCAGGGTACAGATAAGCTATGGCCTTGTCTCCACAACTGTTATCAGCACCCTTTGTTTAGTCTTAAGAAAGGAAACACATGAATAAAACTCAACTCATAACTTAAGCAAATGACTGCTAATGTTAAAGAGGGTAAATTAATATATTTAATGAAGATCAGTAGTTTTTTTTTTTGTTTGTTTGTTTAATCTTGCAAGTGATCAATTGCTAATTCTAAGTTTATTAATGAGTGCTTCTACCTGGCACTTCATACTGTTTATTACCTGCTTTTTTTTCCTTGATGATACTTATCAATCTGCGTGCCTGGATCTCAAGTGATCCTGTGTCATTTCTACTTCAGACCTGCCACTAAAGTTTCCTTATGCATGCGAGAAAGAAAAACGGATCCCTCTCTGAAAAAACATCTACTGATAGATTTTTTTTTTTTCCCTTCCTGTAACACAGGACCATGTCAGGAAATTTTTTGGCTCTGACTAGTTTCATTAAACTCGTTTTCATTTCGATGATTAAACGCAGTCACTTCAGGACAGAAGAGAGAGCGATGACCGTGTTTCAATGCAAAGCCATCAGTTAGTGCAGTCTAACAGAGTCCAGCTGGGGTCTGTTCCAGAAAGCAGGTTTAGTTAGTTTGAGTTGATGACGCTCAGTTTCTTTTTGTTTTTTGTTTGGTGGTTTGTTTGTTTTTTTCGCTTCCAGAGCAGCTGGGTCAGTCAGCTCGGAGTGTGTTCACCCTGAGTTATCTGTTGTGTGCTTGGGCAATATTTTTAAAAAAGCAGTCATCGGCGGAGCGCCGATACCAAGATTCACTATGGCAACTGGTAAATAAAGAGCAAAGCCTCCATTTTAAGAAATGGAAATATGATTGTGTGTCAGTCTGTAACATTTTTCTTTTTTTAAAAAAAAAAGTCACGTTTTATTCAGCATTGTAATAATTTATTCAGCTTGAATTTTACTTATTTTATTAATGGAAGTTGGGGTCCTTCCTTTTATTGGCTAAAACATCTGAATAAAACATATGGTTGTAACCTGAAGGCTGAAATACAGGCGACAGCAGCGGAATATTGGAATATGGATCAAACAGATATGACGGCATTTAATTACCGTAACGTCAAAGTCTGTTGTAATGATTTTGGCAAGATGCAGTAAAAAAGGTGCCGAGCTTTAAACTGACTGTACCTTTTAAGACAGCATTGTTACATTCGCTCAGTAGCATATATTGACCTTATTTCAGCATGTGTGCACATTTCACATGCTGTTGGACACTTTTGGACTGTCTGAAGTCTGTACTCGCAGACTCACTCTGAACTACATGTAGCTTGGTTTAAGAAGCTGGTTTTAGCAGGTACGCAGTCATCCTCCCTCAGTCATCTTCACCATGTTATGTCGCTGTGATAAAATAGGATATATCATGAGATATGATATAATACTTGAAGTATATACCTTACATATGAAAAGGGTGTTCCATCAGTGTGACCAACAAACGTGACAAGTGACTGTCTAAAGCTTCATGCAGAGGGGTTTTCGGGGGTTTTTTAAGCTTAAACAGCGATAATGCCAGTATGCAGTTCAGTGTCGAGAAACTGGCTAAGAACCTGTCAGCTGCTGTCCTGTCTACAGAGTTATAAAGGGAGACAGTGTAGCATCCAGTAGATTTTATTCTGAGCTGAGATTAAATCTCCCATGTCCATGAATCGCTGTATTTCCAGATCGATAGTGTTGAAAGGAAGAAAGTCCTCGGACAACAAAGTTAATATTCAACCAGAAGAACAGGCTTGATTTTTGGAACCGAATTCTCAACTCTGCATCCACTGGTGGATGATAAGAGGTTAACGAGAACCTCGAGAGTCGGTTATCCCAACTGACTGACCCAGAGTTCCTCATGTCAAAGTTAACAAACTTTAACGTTTTGGCTAAATCGGCTTTCTGGAATAGGCCTCAGCCAAAGCTTGCGGTATGCACACGTGCACAAAGGGGTTCTTCTTTTTAAATGTCGTAATTTGTATAATAGGATTCTTCAAGATCGATACCTCTCCGTCACTTAAGGAAGTGTGTAATCAGGTTGTTTGTACATATTTAAGTTCCAAGAGGGAGCAAACAAGTTGAAAAAACGTTGATGCTCGGTTCTTCTTCACATGCTGCAATGAATTCAGGTGTTTAAAAAGGAAAAAAAAAGAAAAAACAGGACTGCGTCAGTGCCACGTTTGGCAGCGAGATTGTGAAATGTTTATGACGAAGAAGGTTGTGATTAAATTTACTCCTACCTTTTTAAAAGTGGCCAAAGTCAGGTTAACAAGGACACACTGTTAGGAAGTGGTGCCATTTTTGATGTTTGTGTCCTTTTCAGATCGTCTTTGTATCCATGACAAACGCGTTTACTTGAATGTTTGAGATGATTCGTTTTGCAGGTATTGAAAGGGACGGACAAAAGTCTCTGAAGTAGAAGAACGCCGCGTCAATGCCCAGTAGGAACTAACTACACGCCTAGCCAGATTTGTGGTCCCGACAACGGGCACCTCAGTGAACTAAGTTACGTGTTGTTGCTACTGATGCTGAACTGAAAAGACCAAATTGATCACTTGCAAGATCACTCGGAGGTAAACGAAACCCGACTATTAAGTGAAACAGCAAATGCATTGTTTATTTTATTGTACACTGGCTTACCTACTAGACTACTGTAACTTTAAAGTTTAATGATTGTGTGTGAATGCTGCCGACAGATGTGGGAACAGTTAAGGGTGAGTGTGTGAGCGGTAGACAGGGAGTGAGTCTCTGTGTGTGTGTGTGTGTGTGTGTGTGTGTGTGTGTGTGTGTGTGTGTGTGTGTGTAATAACACAATGGCACCCATGTTTTGTTCTCCTAACCCCCTAACGACCCTTAAAAAGCCTTAAGTGTTTGGTCCTTGGACTTTCCTTTGAAAATGAGCATGGTTTAATGAAAACCCCAAATAAGAAGGAAGAGGCGATGGTAAGGATACACAGAAACAGCAATTTTGTTTTGCTTTTCTTTTTTTCTTTTGACTTTAATGAAGTTTTGTTAATTAGGCAGAGCAATTCCTTAGAGATTCTTTATTATGTAAAGCGAGAAAATGAGTAATATTTTGTAATTATATATTTTTAGCAATGTGTAGTTTCTGAGGTGTAACTTTTTTTTTTCTCCCTCCCCTCCCCACAAAGTTTCAAAGCTTCAGTTTGCAGTTGTGACTATTTATAATACTTGATTTGCTTGTTATTTAAAAATTTATTTTCTTTATTTCTTGTACTGTTGCTGTGAAATGGAAGAAGGTCCACAAGCCTTTCTTTTGTGTCATTCTGTACGACAGATAAGAGGCAAGAGCGTGAGAGTTGTGCTACTCTTTTTGTAATATTGTAATAATAAAATAAAGTTCTAATTTATGCTTTGAACTCAGTTTGCTTGAACATTAATTTGTCTAAATTAACAGCAGGCGGCCTAGCTTTGTCATCCTCTGTGACAGTTCAGGTAGCTACACACACGCACATTTGTCTCTCTCATAATCAGCCCTAGAAGTGACTCGGTGTTTCTAAAGGCCTGTCTAAGCCACATATAATTTGTAACTGTGACAGGTAGAGCCAAAGGTGGTGATTGCTACACCAATTGCTGCCGCTTCAGGCCATTTATCCAGGCCGGAACAGGAAGTAGAGTAGACAAAGCAAGCTGTGAAATCTGCGGGACTGATCTGGTCGCAGTAGATTTGGCTTGTCTGGCTGTGATGAAAATGGGCCTGGTATAAAGGGCGCACAGTGGGAGGGCAGGATCAGCACCTTGGTGAGCGGCATTACTCCACGAAGGTTTTCGAGCGATGCCAGAGGTGCCAGCAGGTTATGGCCTTTGAGCAGAGGATGTGCATCCAGTTGACGTGCAGGAAGCAGCATGTGGAAGAAGCCTTTGTATTAAATGTTATGCTGTAAATGATTTCTTTGCTATTTACACAACACTGCGTAGCGTTCAACACTGATGAATTGTACTGTTTAAAACCATTGTCAGTCAAATCCACAAATGTCCAAAAGGTTTTCTTTGCTTGGCCCTGCTCATCTCAGTGAAGCACTGCCTTGAAGACTAAATTTCAAAGGAAGGTGAAACACTGTGGTGTCAATCAGTCAGTAAAGTAGATCACCCATGTCAGTTAAAATTCTTGGGCAAGTGAAACAGCCAGTCAGGCTGAGCAGCCAGAGAGCAGCTCTCCGTTAGACCGGTGTCATCTCTGTGGACTGGTACGTCTGCCACCGCCTACTGCCATCCATGAATAAGCCTCTCCAGCTCCTCCCTGTGGGTAAAGCAGGAAAATGTAAGTGGACTCGAATTACTTTCCTCTCTCACAGAAATCCATGAATTCATGTTTCCGCACCTCTTTGTCGCCTCCCCGGCGGGGTTTCAGAGCCTGGCTGCTGGACACGCTCCCAACAGCCGGGATCCTCATCGATTTTGACCAGGTTGCAGTTCCATTTGTTCCAGTTGACTTCCTCCACTCTGAGGAGACAAGAGGACACATGCTCCAATTACTGTCTGCTGTGTGACACATCAATCAGCTGTCAGCAAAATTAGCAAAGAACACTGTGTACTGTGCATCAATCGATTGTGCTCACACAGCCGCATCTTGGATGAACTCTTCAACACTAAACCTTTGTTTCTCCTTTGTTACTGTGCCTTGATGAAGTTGGTCTTTCTGCTGCTCACAAGAGTGGCTGATAGCGGTGATCAGTTTCATGCAAGGGATTTTATACTCCTCGATATGAAGAATCTTAATATGAAAACCTGGCCAATAAAGTCAGATAATAAGTCTAATATTATACCTCATGCATCATCCTTCCTGTCACCAGGAAACCCGCTACAAACCCACAAAGACCGACACACATGCAGAGGTTCAATTTAGCAGAGCTGAACACAAGACGGGAAAAGCAGAAACACAAATAATATAGCCAGTATCGAAATGTATCCTAATTTCTGACTAATAACTCTAATAACTATGTATTCAATTCAAAAACGTGTTTTTTTTCTCCTGTCTTTATACATGTCTGGATTTATCAGCAAGTGAGTTCAAGCTGCAGCTCACTAACAGCCAGTTTCTCTCTGTTTTTGTTTTCTGCAGCCACAGAAACTGACTAGTGCTAATGCACTTTGTAGTGGTCAAACTGAAACAAATTTAGTAAAGAAAATGCAACAGTTGAACATCCTGTCAGCTGAAATAATTCAAATACTAAGTTAGATTATAGGGCGGCACGGTGGTTAGCGCCGTTGCCTCACAGCAAGAAGGTCCTGAATTCAATTCCACCATCAGGCCGGGGTCTTTCTGTGTGGTGTTTGCATGGGTTCTCTCCAGGTACTCCGGCTTCCTTCCACAGTCCAAAGACATGCAGTTAGTGGGCATAGGTTAATTGGTAACATTAAATTGGGTGTACCCTGCCTCTCGCCCTAAGACAGCTGGGATAGGCTCCAGCCTCCCCGCAACCCTGAGAAAGGAGAAGCGGATGGAAGTTAGATTATATTTATGTCAGGCATTTTTAGCCTTTCTTGGTCAGGGACAATAGCAAAGTAGGCAAAAAAGCAAGAATGACACAGGAAATTCAGACCCAAACTGTAGTGTTTTGATATATGGATCAGCTGCTCAACCAAGTGAGCTATAGCAGCACCCCAAAGGATTGTAATTTTTTTCCTTTTTTTTTTAAGAGAAAAAGCTTTGACCCAACAGGGCCTCCATAATGGGGAACTAGTCCGCAGCTCTTGTGAGGCTGCATTTGGCATCATAGTGCTTTGTGCTAAATCATCCTGCTAGCAGGTTTTCCATGTTCAGCTGGTTTAGTATGTTGGTGTGCAATAAATGCAAAGTGCAGCTGAGGCTGACGGGAATAACAATATCTGACACATAACTCTTTATCCCTTGAAAAACTACTAGGAGAAACCATTGAAGCTCTTTTCTGAGCCGAGTGGTTTCTGTCATATTTCAGGCTGCTTATAGAACAAAACGACTGGATGTTCATCGAAGTCGGTGAAGGTGGTCTCTGCCTATGCAGCTATCCTTGGGAAAACCCGAAAACAGTCCTAATGGTTATCAAACTACGTCTTCATTGATGTACTGAGGTGTTACAACTCGTCGTTAAGGAAACATAAATTTGATTTGGTAATACCGTTAGATGAAAACTTAAAGGGAACTTACTGTATTATACTCATTTGCAGCTCTATATTTTCACTCTTGGACTTCATTAGAGTAGCTCACTGATGTGCCTGAGACAGCCATATTAACCCAGTAACACCAAATGTATCATATTTGACACATGAGTTTTTGAGACCTATATAAGTGTGTTTTTCCCCCTCAAATAAATACGACCATAAACCATAAATATTTCATGGTTCAGGCTTAAACAGGGTTAAGAATGTCCCGGCTCACTGATATATGGAACTCACAGTAAAACAGTGAAACTGAGTGTTTGGAGCAGGGTAAACCTTGAGCTGCTGGTTCATAGAGATTACTTGTACATGTGCGCATTATTTGAAACTTTTGCCATGTTTAAAATGAGAATGTACAAGAGCTGCAGCCTTCAGGAAGCTGGGACTTCATTCCGCCCACAGACATCCAACCCTGCCCTATGCCAATATGTCAGTGGAAAAATGAGGCCCCTATCTCCAGTAGGGGTTAAGGTAAAGGCGTAGCCTTCAAGAAAGCAGAAGCTTCATGTTGATCTTTGTGCTATATAATAATGCTAACATGTTGTCTTTGTCAACAAAACTGACAGAAACTTAAGATGGCGTTGGTAAAAAGCTTAGAGGAATCACTAAGGGGAGACTGTCTGAACTAGATTTCATTAAAAAAAAAAGCTATGAAGATGCTGAAACGCATCTCTTAGGACCACAAATGTCAACCCCATGTTGGAGCTAGATGGTCCAGGGCATTTGCAGCAATTTGAAAATGTGTGACTAACAACTGTGCTGTCACTGAACTGAATAGACGCCAACCTGAAACACCGCCGACGGTGCTTTCCAATAGCAGTGCTGAGATTTTTCTCCACCCCACAGCGAAAATGATCCCTCAGGCAGCAGGGCAGTCTCTTCTCCATGTCCAGGATAGTGATAGCCCTCTGAAAACAGTCACATCATTTAAATCACACATACTTCACTTAAACACTCACATCAGCCCCGAACACTCTAACTGACCTGTAGCTTCCAGATGCTGGTGGTCTCATTGGTGAGCTTCTCCACAGTGCGGTTCATGAGCGCGATGAGCATGTTGAGCAGCAGGATGTAGGTGAGTATGATGTAGAAGATGAGGAGCACGTAGAAGACCTCTATGTACTTGTAATCCTGCATGAACTCCATGTCGCCCATGCCAATGGTGAACTTGAAGAGCTGCAGGGTGGTGTAGGAGATGTTTGAGAAGGTGGGTTTGAGACAATCCTCAGTACCACCAATGATAAAACGAGGTGATTTAGTTGTGTTCATTGTAGTCGGCTCTTCGTCAGGAGACTTGTCTGCAGTAGGGTCTTTAAGCAAGGTGACCACCGCTGTGACAGGAGACAGGAAGCAGGTTACATACAGCATATCCTCTGATCAGGGTACACAGATGTTTTCGTGCAAACCTTTCTCCTTTTTAGAGAGGGTGCAATACCTGCTGAAAATCCAAAGAGGAAGACGATGTAGACAAACAGGAAGCGCAGGATGTCACTGAGGATCATCTGCAAACGAGGAGACAGAGAGCCTCAGTGATGGGATCAGTTGCTGCTATCTTCTCTGTGGAAGTGCGTGACCTGTGAGGGCTACCTTTTGTATCATGACACTGTAGATGCCCATGTGCTCGTTACCCCTGGAGAAGTAGAGTATGTTCACCCAGCTGAGAGCAAGACACAATACCAGGAAGCTGAGGTACTCGTCCCTCCCAAACAGGTGGAGCCCAGTGGAGATCAAGAAGAGGACACCCTGCAAAAGACTATCAGCAGCAGCACTGTAATAACTATTAACATGACTGCTGAGGAGTTTTGCTGTGTTGTACATCTTCCACGAACCATTTGATTGCAAAGTGTTGTGAATTAACCCCCTATTTTTTTCTCCAAAAGAAGCACAAAACTTATAGAAAGTATTTAACCAATTTACCAATGTAAATACATACTGGCAGTGTATGTGGTTTACACCACATACACTGCCAGTCAGAAGTTTGGACACAGCTTCTCATTTCATGCTTGTTCTTTATTTTTACTACTTTCTACATTGTAGCTAGGTACTGAAGACATCAAATATATGAAGCAAGATAATGAAATTATGTAGCAAAGAAAAAATGTATAAATAACTCTAAACATGTCTTATATTTTAGATTCCTCAAAGTAGCTGCTCTTTGCGTTGTTGACAGCGCTGCAAACTTTTGACCTTCTCTCAATGAGCTTCATGATGTGCAGAAGTCAGGTTGGTACACAGCTGACAGCCCTATTTGACAACTGTTAGAATTCATATTATGGCAAGAACCAATCAGCTAACTAAAGAGGAACGACAGTCCATCATTACTTTAAGAACTGGAGGTCAGTCAGTCCGGAAAATTGCAAAAACTTTGAATGTGTCCCCAAATGCAGTCGCAAAAACCATCAAGCGCTGCAACAAAACTGGCTCGCATGAGGACCGCCCCAGGAAAGGAAGACCAAGAGTCACCTTTGCTGCTGAGGATAAATTCAGCCGAGTCACCAGCCTCAGAAATCGCAAGTTACCAGCACCTCAGATTAAAGCCCAGATAAATGCCACACAGTCCCAGTAGCAGACAGATCTTTACGTCAACTGTTCAGAGGAGACTGCGTGAATCAGGCCTTTATGGTCAAATAGCTGCTAAGAAACCACGACTAAGGAAAATCAACAAGCAGAAGAGATTTGTTTGGGCCAAGAAACACAAGGAATGGACATTAGACCAGTGGAAATCTGTGCTTTGGTCTGATGAGTCCAAATTTGAGATCTTTGGTTCCACCTGCCGTGTCTTTGTGTGACGCAGAAAAGGT
>VVHJ01056870.1:69280-81807 GCA_015107715.1 Tylochromis polylepis | reverse complement strand
AACCTCTGAGGCCGTCACAGAGCAGCTGTATTTGTACTGACATTAGATTACACACAGGTGCACTCCAATTAGTCATTAGCACTCATCAGGCAATGTCTATGGGCAACTGACTGCACTCAGACCAAAGGGGGCTGAATAATTATGCACACCCCACTTTGCAGTTATTTATTTGTAAAAAATGTTTGGAATCATGTCTGATTTTCGTTCCACTTCTCACGTGTACACCACTTTGTATTGGTCTTTCACGTGGAATTCCAATAAAATTGATTCATGTTTGTGGCTGTAATGTGACAAAATGTGGAAAAGTTCAAGGGGGCCGAATACTTTTGCAAGCCACTGTATATACACACTCAGCTCGCTGCATTTGTGTTGTTGGCTCTCTGTTGGATCTCTGAAATTATTTCTGTCTCTTCGAATATGGTCTCAACTCTGCCAACAAGAGTTCAAACTTCCCCACTGACATTCCGAAATATGTATGCAAGCGGTTGTGACACAGCTTGAACTCCTCGATCAAACCATAAAATTTTCACTGCCGCTGCCTTCTCTTGAAAATCAGTGTATAATGGCCTTAATGTGAAAGAATGCAAGGAGAAGGGTGTAACTACTTACTTTCCTTTGATTTAGTATAGTGCTACATCTAAGAAAAGTAACGGGTAATATCCAGTGAATTACTTTTTTTTTTCTCAAGTAACAACCTCCACCATGATTGATAGCAAGAATACAATGAAAGTGTCTTGGTCTTGAGATTATACCAGTAATGTAAAACAGCACCAAGTAACCATGTGACTGTTTAGAGGGAGATCACCATCACAGCAACCTGACTTCCCATCCATTGCTGGCTATGCTCTCCTGCAACAGGAAACCTAGTGCAGCCAGTGTCACCTGATCAAAGTGCTCTCATGAAAAGATGAGACTGCAGTTTTAACACCACTTTAGGCTCTTTAAACCTTGGCAACAACATCAGCTTCTCTCTGTTCACTTCAACACCTTGAAACTTTAACTGTGCGATTGTGCTACTTTGAAATATAGTCTTAGAAAACAGAAACCTGAATGCCTTTTGTAAGTCAAAAAGCATCTTTGAAGTCTGTTAGTTGTACAAATGAAAAATTCTTTTTACCTGAAAAACACTTTTTGCCTTCAAATCAAGCAATATTCTTCAAAGGCTAGAACAGTTACAGAAAGAAACAACATAAAGCACAGAAAACACCTTGAACTGGATAAATGGGGAAAAAAATGGATGGATGGAAATACAAAAGACAATCTTTTAAAGGTAGGTGTGACATAGTGAAAATAAGCCATAGGGAATTTTTGCTTCTTGTGCAAATCCCGTTGCTAGGATACTTTTGGACTGTTTTGCAACTCACAAATATTCATCCCATGAAATCAAACCCTACAGGATTAGCTGCCCTGAACACCAATGACAAGCTTGCCCTCTATTTCTGATTATTTGTGTCACCAGAAGAGTCCACATTGTACAAGAAGATGGTAAATGGACTGGTTGTTAAATAGTGCTTTTCTACTCTACCTGAGCACTCATAGAGCTTTTATACAACTTCCCTCATTCACCAATTCATACAAGCACTTTTTCAGTGTTTTCTACATAAATGCTTTCTATGTAATGTTCACACACATCCATTGGAGAGCAACTTGGGGTCAGTATCTTGCCCAAGAATATTTGACATGCAGACTGGAGCAGCCAGGGATTGAACCAACCTTCCTATTAGTAGATGATCTGCTTCATTTCCTGAGCTACAACCACCAAGAAGATGCCAGCTAGCAGACTTTTGTGAGACAGTGTGCAACAATTTTTTGGGGGGCCAAAGTTGAAATATTTTGAATTACTTTAAACTATACATATTTAGACCGCACCATGCAAAAATATTGCTTCACATTTGCTCTGGATAAACCATTAGACCGCATGTACATCATATTCCTTCTAAAACCTACTCAGTTTAGGAATTGCTTTAATATGTACAATATTCTCTGCATACAGTTAAACATATATAGCCCTACACGCCTGTGTCACAATTGCAACTCTTGGTCTATTGAGCCATCCATCCATCCTTCTTATACCACTTATCAGGGTTAAGAAGAAACTTCAGTTTACTACCCAAATCTCACATTTGTAGAGACCACAGATGATGAGAAATAATATATTACAACATTCACGATCTATGAAAATTATGGTTATTATTTTCTAAACCTAACCAAACTCTGAGGTAAGGTCCAAATTGTTTTATTTATTCCAAAGTAGGCACACTCCTTAGGCCATCATCTTTAGGGTATTTAAAGAGGCACAAGTGAACCCTTATTAATTCTTTAAGCTCTCCTTGACTTTCACTCTCTTCCTTTCAATGTGTTTGTTATCAGTTGTATACCATCCAATCAATTGGTCAATAGCTCAATACATAACAAATGACACTGTGGGTGTTAATGACAGCCTGGGATTAGGACGGATAATGCTGCCTCGGAAGATCAATCGGTTAGCAGCAGTCTCTGCTGCAATATGTTGCAGACAAACACACTTGTGTGAATAGTGGTAGTGCATCATCAAGGACCACTCGTTCATCCTGTCCCCTTTATAAAACCATAACATCATTTCATCGTGCCCTACACAATCTCTTAGGATTCTGGAAAAAGTTTACCAAAGCACGAAGATGAGAGCCCGGGCTAATGCTGAAATGTCAAAGTAATTAACACATGGGGACTATAACCGTGATCAAGGTTCCCTTGAGAAACAGGAGCAGTATACAGTCCATTCTCTCTCCCTCAGCTTTGCTCATTCAGATCGATATCTGGATAGATTTTTTGCTTTTGCACATACCTGAATGTTGTCAGCAGGGGGACATAAATTTGGCCTTGTGTCTGTTTATGGTGGACTTGGTTTAAGTCTACTTTGCCTGCCCTCACACTGAAAGACTCTTGAAAACGAGGCCTCGGATGGCTTTGCTGGTACAGTGATTGTATCCTGCGAGCACTCTGTTCACACACACACGCACACACTGGTGTTCAACCGTGCAAGTACGTAGACAAACATACGAACAGACATTGGTCTTCCTCTCTCTTTACTCAGCATAAGACTTTCATGCTTGACCTGCTTTTAAACTTTCTGATCTGGATTAGTGGCAGATAATTTGGGGAGGAGAAGAGCAGGGAATGCATGTCTTCTTGAGCTGAAGAGCTTACAGGTAGTGGACTGTTATCATTCACAGTCAAACTAAAGACAGAGTTGACACAGCTGCCTCTTACCACCTCCTTTAACACCTCAGTTTCTTTTGTAAAAAGACTGCCACACCCACACTAATACATTTGTGTCTTAAAACAGATATCTTTTGATGTGCAGGCACCCATGCCCACTTTATGATTCTGTCTTTTTCAACACTTTCCCTAATTGACCTCACGTCCAACACATGATATTTTTCCAGAAGAAATTAAAGACATAATCCTTGACAAACAGTGGTTAATACAGCACATCTGTACTACACTTTTGTTTTAAAATACTTAACTTTTGCTATGTTTACGCCTAAAATTCTGGTAATTCAGTAATTCTAAAATGGAAAAAAATGTGAAAACACTGCTGACCCACAAAACTGAGTTTTTATAGGAAATAAAGCTGTAGATGCCTGTTTGTTTCCTGACTGAGTCTTATCACAAGTAAGACTGGACAATATAAATAGGCTTGCATACTACTGAAAATGGTTGTAGTGAATCGTTGCTTGATTTAGGCATATTGCAGAACAACTTGTCAATCACAATTCATTAGCCGATCAGTGTGTGGTTTCCAACCTTCTCCTCCGCATTACATCCGTTTCTTGTTTTCAATCAAATGGTGGCAGCAAAAATGCCCAACTCAAGGCTGCAAAACAGAACTTCAAAAACCAGCGGATGAAATGACATTTGCTACATCCATGTTTTAAACCATCTATGGTCACATCCCTTTCATGTTACCTTTTTTTATGAAAAGCATCAGACATTAGCCATGGCTCCAAGCATTTACTACTAATTTAACATGGTGTCTTTTAGTGTAAGTGACAGACTACTAGACACAGTGCAAGCAGTCCTGTTTAAAAGAGTAAAAGTAAGCATAAAGAGCGCAGAGGGGTAGGTATAGAACAAACAAAGAATATGCGAGATGGTCTTATATGGACAGAGATTATTTCAGAAAGGACGCAAATCCCTCTAACCGAGGGATTAATAAAGTTCTGTCTATCTAAAACACACATCTGGATGAAGATTGTCTGCGTTTTTGAAAAGTAATGTAATTATAGGGCAACATAGTGTTGTGGTGGTGCCTTAGAGCAAGAAGGTCAGCAAGAATTTGGCGAACTCTCCAGGGTGTAACCCCCCCCGTATTGAAAAATACAGAAAATATGTATATGGAACAAAAATATCTGAGTAACAAATCAGTTTGCTAATTTAAAGCTGTCCTAGCAGCTGACTTTCAGAGGTCTGTATCCAACTTGTTAAAGAGCCTGCTAAGTTAGCAGACTGCCACCTCACTCTGGAGTAAAGAGCGTGGGTGGAGGATGTGGGGGGTGAGGGTGTTCCAGGCGGGTGAGGGGGGCTCAGTGATAAATCCATTTACATCCTCCCCTGTTTTATTTGCTCCTTTGGACTCTACTCACATCTCCCTATTCAGACTTGTTTACCTGGCAAGCCAAGTGTGACTAAAGAAAATTCCCACAGCCTGAGGTGGGATTGAAGTTAAGGTGAAGGGGGAAGGGGAGAAGGAAGCTGCAAGGGGACAGGGGAAGGGGCGAGGCAGTGGTTTTGGGAGGTGGGGCAGTAGTGGTGTGGGGGGCACAGAATTACTCAAAGCTGTAACCCACCTTCCCCCTCCCAGCCCTCCATGGGTTAATTATCATGTGCAGCCTAGTGGAGATGAAATAACGGTGACTCTCACATGAACACCCACACAGGGAGGCTTGGAAGACTCCTTACACATACACACACAAGCAGACTCACAAATCTACAAATAGGAGAAGAGAGACAACATGGTCTGCTTTTAATCGAAGCTAATCGGCTAGGAAAATAAACATGCTGGCATGGCAGACATCTATCTTTGGCTGAGGCTGAAGCTGCTAGATAAGGAGAAACAGGCCTCACAGACATGTGTTCTTCTCTTTAAAGCACTGTCTGCTTCTCGTTGGCAGAATTAAGCTTTAATATGGGTCTTAGGAGAAAGCATTGCTGAGGTGAAAAGGCGATATTATGGGATGGATTTTCTCAAGACCCATCAATCATCTTTAACTCAGTTCTATTTGTCAGAGTTGCCCTTCTTTAAAGGCCTTGCTTAAAAGTCCAGAGCAAGAAGTGCTTTGAAAGGCATTACAGCATTACTCGGACCGCCTGCAACCGATCTGTTAAAATTGCTGCATTGCTTTGCATGAATCTTTAATTAGCCAAAGAAAGCCCAGGAAAGAAGGTGATAGTGAGTTCTTTTCTCAGCACTTCATCTTCCACATCATTACAGCTTTGTCGTTGATAAACAGCAGCACTCCGAACTGCTCAAGTCTGTTGAGAGAGAGAGAGAAAAAAGTTAAGCCAAGCATTGCTTTCAAAAGATTGAAAATGTTTATCTCTTGTGTTTTGGGAAAACTTGTATTAGTGAAGTGCAGTAGTGGACATAAAGAAGTAAAGAAGAGGTTGGGGAAAACATCATTGTTGGCTTAATAATTCTATTAGTAATGAGTCCAATTCCCCAAGCTTTTCCAGTGGAATGACACATGTGTTTTCTTGCTTTTTACTTTGCTTTCTCAGTCAGATTTGCCTCATGTCTGGTTTCAAAACACCAAGATGGGGACAGTGACGATACTCAGCTTGGGGCTTCACAACAGACAGTGCCGCTGACTGCATCCATCTTTGATATACACTTTATGAATTTGAAATCAGATCGAAATCAGTTATTATGAAATCCCATAGAAAAATAAATACAGTAAAAATTCTTCAGATGACTTCATTCATTTCATTTATTGTATTATGGCTCCACAGACATTACTTATCTAACCAACAGCAAGTGTATGCAGCATTAAGAGGAAAAAAAACAACAACATATATTCACTTCTCATTTGACTGCTTTGATGTTTGACTACAAAAATCCTGACCATTCTGTTAACTGTCGAAAGCTGTGGAGCCGCAGGAAAGTCAGGTCCTGAGCTAATTTGCGGGGGATCACTGCACTGACCCTGACCAGATAAGGTGCCAGTCGACGAAACTTCCCTCATTTCCTCTTGTTTTTGCAGTATGGGAGCAGAGGCAGCCACCAACCAGCTTAAGGACAGCGGGGCTAAAAGGTGAATGCCACGCTCGGCTGAATTTTGGGCCTGATCTAAAGGAATGCGACCTAGGTTTGGGGAGTCAGCAGAGCTTATCGGCCCAGCTGTGAGGCTTTGGAGGAGAAGATCCCAGGCACCAGATATCTTCAGGTAAAACCACGTTTCCCCAGGAATGAAGTATAGAAGTATAGAAGTCATTCATCTCTTTCATCTCTTTTTTCTCCCTAACATCAACTGAAGCAGCATGTATCGAAAGTGATGTAAATCCTACATTGTTTTGTTTACAAGTGTACAGGGCTTAAAATTTAATTATTTGCATATGTGTGACATTGTGTTTAATGAAAGTAGCGTGGGTGTGTTTGGAATGAATGTATGTTTACATATATGAGTGTCCATGCGTGTCCCCACCGCAGTGCCAATCGCATCTACGGTAATACATCATTCATGATTATAACGGCTAGTAATTAACTTGTGCCCAATTAGCAAAAAAGATAATCAATAATTGTTGATCAGGACACGGATAAATTATCTGTAGTGTGAGGTGTAGTGCATTTGTGAAGTTAGCTGAAGAGAAAAGCCTGTTTTCTGCAGAGGTACATGCAGCAAAATGTAATCACTCCGACTCGCTGTTATATGACACACTTCTCATAGCAGGTTATATATTGAACTCCATCCCGTCTTCACTTCTCTAACCCATGTTTACTTCACATTACTGTGCAATTATGTGCTGACTAAAGACTGTATAGAGATGCAGCTGACAAAACAGGGCATGTTCACACCCATAGCACCCACATGATCTCAGGGAGCAAATATGGGAAAACTAGTGCATGGTAATTCAGAATGGAATAGGGTGAAGACAAATTGAAAGAGATGGAAAGGAGATGGAACTACAGGAAGGTAAGTACTGAACACTGCTGAGTCTAACCCTTTTTTTCAGGATGCAATGAATGAGGGATGAGGAAAGTTTAAAAAAAAGAAGAAAAAAAAGAAAAAGAAAATCATTGCATGTCCTTCCCTTACTTGGCCCACTAACTGCACAGTACTACAGTGCTTTGCTGAGCTGTGGTCAATATTGACGTTGTCATTAAGCAGCTCTCTGGTAATGAGGGTGAGGAAGTGTGTCCTGGGAGAGGCATTAGACCTGCAAGGCATGTGTTTTGCATGCATGTTCAGTCCACTGAGCATGCACAATAAAACTGATGTTCTTGTTGTTTGGCACTGCAGAAAGTTTCTCACTTTTGGAATTACAAAAGACTCAGAGCTCGTAATTACAGTTTGGACTTGATGATCTATTCTGTGGCGTTTTTAGTCCTGCGTAAACACAGATTGCATGCAGAAATGGAAAGCTGTCAATAACATGATGGTTGGTCTGGAACAATTTAAACCACTTAGAGAAAGAGAGAGAGGATGTGTGTATGTGTGTGTGTGGGTTTGTGTGTTCATGAGAGAGAGGGAATGCTATGTCACTGAGTGTGCAGGGGTCAGGAGGGTGTGCAACAGATCCCTCAGTGGGCCTCACTAATAGTCATGCAAACACACATTTAGCTGTTACACAAAAATCCAGGGGTGCACAGCGTTTCATCACTGCATCTAAGAAGAAAAGGCCTTAATCTGAAAAGCCACAGAAACAGAGACACAATAATTTTTTATTTTTTTTTTAAACGTAGGAAGGGCTGACAGATATATTTGAAGCCTGAAGTGTGCATCACAGAATGGACTAAGGCAGAGAATGAGATGGCATTTTGGGGTTGTGTGTTTCACATAGGCCCGCCCTGTCTCTGTCTGTGTCTGAGTAAACACTGCTGTTGCTCGGCTCAAGCAGCGGCAGCTGTGGCAGCCCATGGCCACTACTACCACTGAAAGCTAAGTTTACTGTGACACGTGATGGGCTGAGGACAAGCAGCCAGAGCACGCAGACAAGCTCAGGGACTTTTAAGACTGTGTAATCATCTGAAAAACTGTACGCCATGACGGCTCCGACCACAAAGGGCATTTTGTTTGTTACTGCCAAATATTTTATATGATATACCATAACTGTGTGGGAACTGGAGATTATACAAGTGAGCCCAGTGAGAGTATATAAACAGCTCATTAATCACATGCTTTACTTACTTCAGATAATAAGCTGGCGCCAATGTTTAGACAGTCCAAAAGCAATAAATATCATAATAGAATTATATTTTTAATACACCATAACTTTACAAACTGTGCTGTCCAGGTTTGTGTCTCAGTATATGTCAGATATTTGCTCAGCAGAGAAGCAATATAAGATTGGCAATCAATGAGAAGATAACATATATTTTATTGTTAAATAACTTTTTCAATAATATCACTGTTTGTCACGGAAATAGAACTTTGTGTGTTTTCAACTTTCATATTCACTAAACATTATAGTATCTCCTAACAAACCAGGATTTATGCACCCTCATATAGGGGATGGTGCTGAAAAAGCGTGACTGATTTTGTAAAGTGACAACTACACAACAAGTCTCCAGGATCAAATGTGCTGTTTACTGCTTGCCTGTGTTGCCTCTGGGTAAAAAGAAAAACAACCCCCTCCTCATTAACAGAGGCCACTTGGTAGTGTGTCTTTTTACCCGACAGTTGGCTCAGCCAGTTCTGACAGATGTGGCACTTTCGTGTATCTGATCTTTCTTAGGATGGGGGACACAGTGGGTTTTTCAAATATGCAACTGCATGTATGGTATAGTGGATGTAGAAGTAGCCTATGCATATTCTTTAGATTGTTCCCCATGCTCTGTCTGAAATACTGCCAGCAGATTACAGGTTAGCAAGAATGACAGCGGCTGCATTTCATACAAATGTTGTGAATACATAATGCATAGCATTGTCTGCATGATCCCTTTCACATGCTAATGCCAACCTTTCTACAGATGTCTCAGAGGTATCTGCCGATGACAGTAGTGAGTCAGACAGAGGGTAAAAATAAAAAGGAATAAATAAGGAATCAGATGCACTGAAAATTCATCACCGGCATAGCTGACATTATTCACATTTAATCATCTAGTAGAAAAAAATATTTAAAAAAAATCTCAACTTTATGTGAAGTAGAAGAAAAAAAGCAAGTTTCAACTTAGCATTGTAGGCAGCCACATTCATGAGCACTTGAGTCTTTCCAGAAAATCACCAGAAATCCTTCAGAAGTTATTTACAGCTATGAAATATCCAGACAGAATTCCTATAGAAAATGCATGGCAGAGTCATTAGGATCTGTGATTAACATGTCTGAAAGTACAGTATAACCACCATTGAAGGAAGTGCTTTCGGCAGCAGGCACTAAATCCTGATCCAGTTAATTGTATGGTGGTACGGTAAAGGCTGACGGGCACTAAATGTTGTCGTGAGATGAATTAAACGTTCATTTAGTGTTTTACACAAAGTTCCCACACATAATTGTTTTCTCTTTTCAGCATCCAAAACAGTGTGGGTTAATGAGTTTAGATGCTAGTAGAAGATTTAACAGCAAATATCTACAAATAGATATCAAAGAAACTGGCAGTTAGCGCTTTTCAAATATATACATGTTTTTTACCTTGAATTTTAGAACAGTTACAGATGTTTTAGAATAGTTACAGATGTTAATATACTCACCAAAGCACTGACTGTTGACTTATGGGAACAAATTGTTGGAGCTGGGTGAAAGAAGGATGGTGGTATTCACCCATTTAGCTGTGTTTTCTTTCCATCTTTTTCCTTCATTACCCACATAAAGCTTGGGGTGAATTGTATCTTCCAGTGTTGACAAGCCTCTAGTGACCTTCCTCTCAGTAAGTGCTAAAAACACTGGACAGGCTACCATAATCAGGGTCTGTGTTTACCATGTCTTTAAGACTGGAGCTGCAGATCTGAGATCAGCAATCAATTCCAATTCTCTGCAATTTTGCTCCCAGTGAAGTGACAAGCAAAACTGATGTCTGACCAGAGATCCTTGACACCAGTTTAGGTGTCTGGTCTCAAGTTTCCATCACACTGGTGTGCATTTGCTGTCCTCTTTAAGTGTTGACTTTCCAGCCTGCTACTATAGCTAAATAAACACTGGCTGGATTTAGGCTACCTCTCCCATCTATCCTGTCACAATTCCTCATCCTTATCTGATGCAAGCCACAACTGGACCTATGGGGCAAATCCCCCACAGTTAGAAACCTCTTCTACTTCATATTAGAGTATGAAGCTCACCTCTCCACGCTTAATTTAAAAATGTTTCTTTGTAAATTGCAAATGGGTACTCGATGAAAAATAACTGAAAAATAGTGCATTTTCTTGGGTAACCCACACACTTTGACTTTAAAACCCACAGACTGACAAATACCTCCCTATTCTGAATAATTATTTACAGTTAGGATAACTACATACAGACTTTGCATTTTTGTTTCAGGTCATGCTCAAGTCTATTATCTGGCCTTGATCAAAACAATGGAAAATTGGATCTGTGCTACTATTGATTTAAAATGAACACTGAAAGACATTATTGATTGTCTGGAAAAAATGTCAATAAAGTTACTAAAGACAAATATTACCCTCTTAATTTTTCAATAACAGGTAGTCTGTAACAGCAAATTACTTATTGGGACTAAGTAGCAGAGAGAGTAGAAGGGAAAAAAGCAAGAGAGTGAAAGGAGAGGAGGGAAAATGGCTGATCTCTGAGAGATCCTCCACTGATTCCAACCAGAGGTTCTAACATACATTTTAGTGACCTATTAAGAGCATTATGGACCCCACGTTCACATCAGCCCTCAGTTCTGGTAATCTGGCCTATCCTCTTAAAAGTGGAATTGATTGAAAGAATTGATCCTCTCTGAGTTGGCAGACACAGCCCCAATAATTACCTCACGTAAATCTCTGCAATCATGTATGAAATGTCAGAATCTTCTGCTCATATGCGCTCCATTGCTCAGCAGCGCTTCTGAGGCTCAGGCAACACTTGTCCTGTGGTTGAAAGAAAAAAAAAAAAACAGTGAGTTGCCAAAGCTCTGACCGACTGTGCTGTTATAGATCATATTCACATTAAAACAGAAAATAAAATAAATGAAAAAGTAGTTACAACAGCATTTTCCATGAAGGAAAAAACTAAAGGCAATGATAAAATGTGACTTTACTGAACAAAGAAAGTCAAGAATAAACTTAACTGATTGAGTCCACCAGAAACAGATGTTGGCATCAAGTGCTTGGATTTTTGTGTATCTAAACACATAATAATGCCTTCAAAATTTTAACCTGTACCTATACAAATTTAAAATGTTATGCTCTCTGAGGTTATCATTTGATAGCTCCCAATATTTACATTTGTATTCATAATTTATCTGCCATTTAAATCAATTCATTAAGGGCAGGTTAAGCGTGTTGACACTCTTAGGCTTACATACGCATGCTGGAAACCACCAGCTAACAACCCGACCCACCACCTCTGATTGAATGTTATTCATAAGACCCCTCTCTCTCGGCTAAACAGGCAGTGAGTATGCACAGGCGGCCATGGAGCCCTAAAAAGCAGCTGCAAAGATGGGAGGGTGCAGGATTAAGGCCTGAGCCTTACTCAGATGGGGCATTTCCATGACAGTGAGCTCTGCCACGGCTTAACAGCCCGCTCCTGTTTATGCTTTTTGGAGGAGAAGCCGGATTCCCTCCCCGTGACAGATGGCCTTTCAGCCACAAAGTGCAGTGTTTAGACTTAGCTTGCTCCGGGGCAAGACAGCAAAGCTCTGATGACACAGCATTCGGCAAACAACTCCCAAATGCAGAGGTGGTGGCCGCAGAAAGCACAGAGAACTGGCTGACCCATCAAGCAAGTAACCAAATAACCAGAGAAGCTGCTCAGCTTCAGCTAAATCTGTCAACAAGGGGGAGGAAAAACAAGGGAGACCAGAGATAATGATGGGGCTTAGAAAGCAAAGAAGTGGTTGGCTTGAAGATACATGACACGACTCAATTTAGATTCAGCACGGTCCGATCTAGAGCTTTTGCTTACTTCAGACCAAACGCCCCTGACTGAATCAATACACCCTGAAAAGAGAAAGCACTGGTTCTGCTTTTAATTAAGAGGATTGTTAAATTTGGTCAGTTGAAGTGTAAAGAGATTTCTTTACAGGCAGGCAGGGTAAAGCAGCAGATTTTGCATTAGAGGGTAAACAGTGAGTGAAAAGGACCAGCTGCTGGAGAGAATTAGCCCAGTCTCATCTGATCCACCACAAACCTAGTGCTGCTTACTCTGAAAAAAAAAAAAAAGTCTGGCCT
>VVHJ01056870.1:42363-64709 GCA_015107715.1 Tylochromis polylepis | reverse complement strand
ATCATAATCATACATGCCTGGATTGTCTCCCTGTGACATGCCATCTTTAGCCGGCAGTCATGTTACATCTTCTCCCACAACAAAGAGCATCTGAGTGATTATGCACATTCACATCCAGCAGTGTAGCCCAGCCCAAAGTGAGGAGTGCTCTATAGATGTATCAGCTTTTCGAACAGCAACACCTGATGCAGCTTTTATGTATTTAAACCCTATAAAGACCGGATCAATTTGTATTTGAGGCAAGAACAAAAACAGGCAAAAGAGAGAGTGTGTGTGTGTGAGCGAGGGAGAGAGAGTTACAAGACCGTCTGCCCTGCATCGCTTCATAGCCACAGGCAGTTGCACAGCACAGAAGAAATGTGCTTACATCATCACATGCAGTCCAGGCATCCTGCAGAGGGCACTGCTAATGGAAGAAATACAGAGCAGAGGAGGCAACCAACCAACCCAGGAGAGACTCAGCAAGGCACTCCTACGCATCTAAGATATCTGACATTCTTGGCAGCCTTTCAGAAAGGTCAGTGGTAAAATATTCAAGCAGAACTAACCTTAAAGAGGGACCATGTTTGAGCAAGCTGAGACCAGAGGCTAAATTTGTCACTAATTAAAGTCTGCATGAGATATGGTGAAGAGTTTTTTCCAGTGAATCTCCAACTCCGCTATCCAGAATAATAGAGCTCTGATTTGGATAAGATTTGTTTTGCCATTTTAGGTGCTGGGCGATATCAATAATGACGCCCAGCACATTACGTGTGCTGATTTGCTGAAATGGTTTTCCTCTGAGTGTAAACAGAGGGAAAGAGAGATTTTGCATCTCTCAGTGTGACCCAGATAAGGTCCTTGCTATGGAGATGTGGGATAGATCATACATGTCACATGTGAGCTACGAATGCTGTTCTCAGTCTAGGGTCACTTTTCTCAATTATAAGCTCAGGTGTACCAAAGTGAATATCACAACAAGTTATGAGCATAACTGCAAGGAACTAATTCCACATGTTCTTATCTTTCCTAGTCTACAGGCATGGCTGCAGTGGATATAACAACAGAAGCGATCACATAACAAACGTGAGGGCGAAAGATGAGCACTGTGAATACACTAAAATGAACAGCATTCTTCTCATTATTCCCATTAACCACAGTTGCAACTAAATCTTTGTGGTTAAGTGAGTATGTGTCTAAGTGTGTGTCTTTGCAGGTTACAAAGCGTGGGTTGCCAGCTGCAAAGCTTTTCTGGATGCTGATTGGAAGTGAGCGTTGAGCACTCAGGACAATTATTGAATCATTACTGCTACCATGCCGCAGGCAAAATATAAACACCATGTTATTTGTCAACCGACCACAGCTTCCTAATCAACCTCACATGCATTTGTATGTTTGTCTTAGTGTGTCTTAGTGTGCAGATTGCCACATATGTGCATGTGCACATATGTGGCAATGTGTGTGTGTGTGTGTGTGGCATGTGGGCAGAAGGACAGGAATGTCCTTTAGTATGTGGGTGCACATGGTTGCAGAGAGTAATGGATGAGTCAGGAACCCTGCCCAGCATTTTCTTATTTATATATTTGTTTAAATTGGGGATGGTATCTAAATGAAAAATAGCACATTGACAGATGCCTATGTATATGAACATGTGTGCGTGGTAGTGACTGAGGAATGCCCTCTTGAAACGCAACTGTCTAAACATGTCCCTTTCAGCTGTCTCTCCGCTCCCTTCATGGAAAAATAACTTAACATGAGTTGTTTGGTATTTTCACCGCACCCCACACTACCATCTCACATTGACTGCTAAGAGGTTGTATGCTGAAAATTTTCCTCTGATACGTAATACTGGAAAAGAGTCTTTCAAGTGCACCACTAGACTGGTAAGGGAGACTAAGAAAGAAGGGATGGGGGCAGAAATCTGGGGGAGGACACATCATACTCAACTTTAACTCTTTTCCTTCCGCCTTCAGGAAGACGTGATTCATCTCTACATTTCTGGGTAGCAAGTGGTGGAAATGTTTCAGGAAGATTTGATTAATTGACTTAAAGATTGATAATAGAAGTACTATTGATCACAGGTGCACTCACTTCATGGCATGAACGATCAAGTAGTGTGCCAGTCTATCAAACCATGGGCGGCTAACTGTAAAATTTGTGAACAACTTGCAAGAAAGTGAAGCAATTGTGAATGTAATAACATTTAGCCTCTGTATACCCACTCTGTCTCTCACTGTCTCTATGGCAATGTGCTTGTGTGCTTGGGCTTGAAGTTTTGAAGGTATCCATCAAATCAGCGAGTGAGATATGAGCGTTGTAAGCACACAAGGGATTAACAACTCAAACAATGATCACTAATAAGCTACAACAAGTAGTTATACATCTTTCACTGTATCTACAATATAGAGATGTCCTCTCAACATTCAGTTAAGTTGATCTCTGTATGTAAAACAATACAAAAAACACACATTGCCTGCCCTGATGAAATCTCCATTTCACGTAGCTAACCATGATCCCTCTAGACAAAAACAAGCATTACTATTAGTCAAAAGAGATCAAAGACATACCCCGGCGTTTGGGATTGCATTATCCGACAGCCATCTGTGCTGGTAAGACAGGAACAATCATTAAGCATTCAGACCAAAGGAAAAAAAGTTTATTCTTAGTGTCAGCTTTGATAAATTTGTGCAAAATGCACTCTTCTCGGTCTGTAGAAAACTTTAAAGGAGAGAGCGAAAGAAAGGGAAAAGTGGAGAAGTTTTAAGAAGGTGTGGTAAAAAGATAAAATGGAAAAGATGATAACAGAAGTGGAGAATTGGCAAGGAAGACAAAGGGGAAAACAGTGAGACTCCCTGTCCCTCAGTGAGATAAATTGGCAAGAAGTTCACAGTGGGTAAACATCTTCATCTGAAAGCCTGTGGAGCAATTGATGCCCAGAACAAATCAACACGTTTCACAGCTTGCCTGCATAAAACGCAAATACCATCAGCTTCAAAAAACTATGATCTTCCCTGGAGCATATGAGCAGGGGTTTGCTCCTCTGGGTTCCCTGAATTGGTCTGTGAATCGATCACAAAACAGCATTTCAAAGGGTTTGAAAAACTATGAGGTCTTTCTCTTTCTCCTACTTTAACAAAACAGACTCTATCATAGACAGCCCTGCAGACACTTGTGGCTGTGGGGTCCCAGAAGGCTTGGAGATGTCTCTAGTCTTTCACTACTACTCAGAAGAACTTAGCGAAAACAGCAGTGCATCAGTCTAGTACTTTGCACCAAACACAAGGCAAAAAGAAGTTAGAAGTAAACTGAGACAAACAAAGAAAATCACTTGGAAAAAAAGAAAAGAAAAGAAGTATAATAAAATAATAGCAGAATAGATAATATAGTGCTTTTGGGCAAATGATTCAGATGATGTGGAGAACAGGTACCATATGTGCTTTGGTCACACTGACCAAACTTACTTACATCCTGCGCCTCAGTTGGAACATGTGTTTTGGCTATCAGACCCATTAAAATCCCATTATATAGTGCAACAAGAGAGATCACAAATCTTGTTCTAAGACTTTAAAAATCATTTATCATGTAAATTTACCATGAATTATATATTTACATGCAAATAAAGATGCACAGTTTTGACATTTAATGGGTCTTCTACAATTTATCATTCTCATGGTTTGATAAATAAATGCAACACAAAAACATTTAACTGGTGGAACTGGTGGACAATTAGCAAAGAGGCCTTTTTCCCCCCCCAAGACCACTTAGAAAAAACAAGGGAGAGGTCATCAGTTGTTTTTCACATTGATTGTTATTGTCAATTGTTAAGTCATTACAAATAGTGTTGCATTCCTTACAGTGAAGGCTAATGGTGCTCTGACCTGCACGGGAGGAATGCCAACTCTCACCACAGCTGCACACTGAAGCTAAGAGCCAGAGCTGACTTTGGGGTCAAAGGTTATCCATGATGTGACTTGAAACGACACAATCAGTGGATACTGGGTTCAGGCAGCAATCATGTTCTTAGTGGGGTATACCAACTGGACAAATGGAAAAGTAAAAAGGAATAGAAAGCAAACAGAATGCTCTTTGGGAAAATAAAGACAGAATGGACAAGAACCTGAGTAAATTATCTATATTTAACATGGGTGCATTAAAAAATGTAGACTTTCTGGGTGTACATGCATGAGGGTGAATTTTAAATAATGAAAATATATTGGATGGATATGTGATCCAACTTTCTTGACATCCTTCATACAGAAAGCATCATATTCAGAATTTATAGTCCTAACTAATCAGTATTTTTGAATATGAAACTGATCAATTTGTATTGATGATTTTTAGACAGGGTCACTCAATTGTTGACAAACACAACCAGCCAATTACACAGATAATGAGCAATTTTTGTTAAGTGTCTGGGTTTTTTGGGTCAATAGGATTCAGAATTTTGTGTACAGACCATTTTAATTGCAGCCCCTGGACACAGGCATAAGTTCTGTAAATAACACAGCCACTTTATAAATGTTCATCATTATCCCATTCCATCGTCTAAATGGAAATAGCAATTCGGTTTTGCTTTCACCCCAAGGAGGTAGATAAATAACAATTATGTGAATGAACCAACTCCTTAAATATTTTTTACTAGTAAAAATTTAAGTGCCATTGGACCCATAAATTTAGGTTTGCAAACTGTTGGGATTCGGGGGTGTAAATGCTCATAAATGTGGAGTCACCTCCACAATGAGCAACAGACAGGGAGAGCCTTTGCATTGGTCCATTTCACACTTCATAAAGCCACGACATATTTATTCCATGCATTCATACTTACATGTCCCCTCAACCAGGTAACGGCTCTATAACTTGAAATGATTCATTTGCCCGTCATTTTCCCCACTTAGCTTTGAGTTTAAAGGGCAAGTTTTAGGCTGCTGCATTATGCAGCAATGCTTCTGCATGATGTTTTTATCTGAAAACAAGGAAAGCACATCTACAGTCTTAAATAAAAGCAAAAATGAGTATACATTGCTTAAAATGAGGCTTTAAAAATAATACCATAACCTTGGAAGGGCAATTTAATAAACCTTGTAATTAGCTTAACAAAGAGCATATACAGAACTTTCTTTTGTTCCAAATTAGTGAACAAGATTTTATGATAAAGACATTCAAACTTAATCAGGAATATAATTTGTTCCTTTCACAAACATGCAGAGCTGGGGTCAAAAGGCTAAGCCTCAGGTAAATGCAAGACAGTGGGGGCATGCAGTTCTCCCTCTTATTCCTGTCTGATTTAATAGAATCCATAGGGGGGCTGTGGTAAACACAGCAGGGATGTGAACCTTCAGGAGTAGGAGAATGAGGAGCTGGTGTTCTACTTAGGCTTTGTATAATGACCAACAACTCCCCCTTTCTTCAGTCCCCACATACCACCTCCCACTCCACCTCCCACTCCACCATTCCTGCTTTAATTCTATAGGTTTGACCACTGAGACCCTCATTCAACCTGTATATAGGAGAAACCTTTTCTTTTTCCCTCCACTCTTTCCCTTCTCCAGTTCAGTGATCTCTCACTCCAATGAGAGGAAGGTCCTTTTCAGTTGGCTGGCCAAGCTCCCGCTGTTTTATGGGAAGTATTGTGATCCCACAAGCTCTCTCGGGGGGGGATCAGCACTTATGAGGGGCGATGGAGTTGCTGATTTGATCTTCTCTTCTTTCACAGCCTTTATCTAGTTTTCATCAAAACTTCTTGGCCCACTCGTCGAAAGAAGTCTGGTACAAATGCGATTCACTATGTCCGTGAAACAGACATCATCTGTGACAGTGCAGACGCTGATGAGGACAGGAATACTAGAGAGAATAGCGGCTAAACTTCACATCAGCCAAACTAAATGAAAGCAGTAGAACTCTAAATATTCAGCAATCCTTCCTTCAAACAGCTCTTCCAATATTTAAAAGCCATTCCTTTTAGCAAGCAGCATGAAGCATAAGAGTGCCCTTGCAAGAGTTCACTCGCTTTAAAGGGGAATAAATAATCAATAACTATAATTGATCTCTTTTAAAGTCAAAAGAATTACAGATCTCTTGCAGAGTATAGAGTATACAGTAGCCTCTTATTATCTCGCTAAAATCAGTGTTGGAGTTCAGTAAAATATGAGTAAAACTTTCTTGTGGCACTTTAACCATTCCTAGTTTTCAGTTTAGCTTTTGAGTAATCTGGTTTTATACATATATATATATGGGCATTGGGGCTGGGGTATCTTTAAGTGTGACTTCTTTAGAGCAAGTCAAGGACAGTTTTCTGTCGAGAAATTAGATTCTTTTAATTCATCTTTTGTTTTGATTTGAGAAGTTGGCAACATTTTATATTTATTAGTATTATAAAGCATGTATAAGGACTTTATTCTAAATGACCACAACTATTAAGCCATTAACCTAGCATTTTCAATCAATAACATTCTGTACTGCTTATTAATCTGAATGAAGGAAGTCAAATTTGCATTACAGTCTTAATAAATATGTTCTGTCCTTATATAACACAACATACTGTATTGTGAAAGAGTAACAACCCCCCTCTCATTCCTTTATATTTCACTGAAAATATGGAAAACAGGTGTGACAGTTTATTAAAATATGTAAATATACACAGAAATGCATTATATAAGCTAAAAAAAGAGTTTGTCCAATTGTCAAGAGCTTGAAGGTCAATATTTGGTGTAACCACCTTTATTCTTTAACACAGCCTGAACTCTCTTAAATGCCTTTCTGTAAGCAGTCTTTAGGAATAGTTCTCGAGGCTTCTTGAAGGATATTCAAAGCACTTCTTTGCATGCTGACTGCCTTTTAATCCATTCTCCGTCCAGTATAAAGTGACTTAACAAACAAACACACAAAAAACATGCCACTAAAAATGGTCAGCTAAATGGATTGGACTGAAAATGAGCGAATCAGCAGTCAGTGTCCAAAAAGTAAAAGCCTGAAGGACAATTGCTCAAGACCACTTCAAAAGGATTACAAAAAACCCTGGCTCCTCCTCTGGCAAAGACTTTTGCACTATTCTGCAGATGTATTAGATTCCAACTAACCCTAAATTGAGTCTTTTTAATTGATTTTGCATTCTAAAGTGAAATTTTGCACAAAAACTGGTTTTGGACCCAATTCTAAATTTCCCATTTTTCTCGTTTAGCTAATTCAATATAGCAAACATTTATTGCAATTAAATTACCCTAATCTTTATGAGTTATATCTTGAAAAAACTGAGGTGTACATTCCCATTTAGTGGCAGAAGGAAGTCAGCACAAGTAGAATTATCTCCTTTATTAATGAAATACTCTGGAGATCTTTGAATAGATAACGGTTTCGTCAAGGCTACAAACAAATGTACTGCCCAAACTTACTGTATAATTTCCAGCTGACAAAGCTTTTTGGTGTTTCAACCATATCACTGTGTATTTATAATACTGAACCCATGTGGGTTAATTAGTGTCAAACTAGAAGTGAATTAATTATGGAAAGACCTCATATCACATTCTTTAGCTAGACAGGCTTAATTTACATTTATGTGTAAACTACTAACATGTGACATTTTGTCTTTTCTTAAAAGAAAGGACAAATTTATGAAGTGCTATGACTCTTCTTATGGTGTTACCACGATATCATGCATATAATGAACATAATATATTAAGATAAGATCATAATTCATGTATAACAGCATTGTTACACACTTACTAATAAGTTACTTACTAATAGTGTTTTGTGTCGAACATCTAAAAGCCTTTGAGTCACTGATGAACAAAACTTTAAATGAACTTTGAGGTTTTTTGTTTTTTGGGTTTTTTAAAAGTTTTTTGACACTTTGGTGATTATTTCTTTCACAAATACAGGATACCCAAACAGTAGTTGCAGACACAACCCATTTTTTATTTCCAAATACTGATAATTTGTGAGAGCTGCAAGTGACTATGTTCTTTTTCAGAAAGAGCAACAAAGATGGAAAAATAGTGGCAGTTGATAATGATTTGTTTTTGCACTTCGTTTTCCTTTCATCGCTCACTGTTTAATTTAGCTGAAGCACTGAAAACGACGTAAAATAGATTTTAAGGGTAAAAAGAAATGCCTGTATGCAATGTTAATCTTGCACGCTGCAAAATGATGCAACAGTACCAAGTGTGTAAAATGATATATGCCATGATACTCTGCTTGAAGCACTTCTTTGCTGCTCTCAGTTACATGTATCTCTGAAAGTCTGATTTTGTAGTGAATGTGGGTTAGTGTTGAAAGTATCTTGGTATCTGAATATTAGGACACTAATTACTGCCATGTTGTAGTGAACACAAGTCCTTGTCAAAACTATAGTCCTGCAACTGATACATTTTAAGCATTTAGTTTTGTCACTGCCTACCTTCACAGTCTCAGAGCATGGCTGTTCTAGTACGTTTGGCTATGAATCACTTTCATTTAACATGGATCATCCAAGAGATCAAAACAAATTAAAAGTTAACTTTTTATTTAGAGTAGTCAACTTTTCAGGTGAGCAGTGCACAATGTAACAGAGGACTGAGCAAAGGAACATTGCTAGTTTCCCAAGACACATTCTATGTCAGGATATCCTCTGATCTTTTGGCTCCTTGGCCCCACTACTTCCAATGTCCTTGCTTTCAATATCTATCCAATTTTCTTTAGCCCTTAAATAACTAGGGTTGCAGAGGGCCAGAACCTATCCCAGCTGACATTAGGCGAGGAGCAGGATACAGCCCGGACGTGTCACTAACCTATCACAGGTCTAACACAGAGTGACAAGCTACCATCCACATTGACATCCGGACCTAGAGTCTATTTAGAATCACCAATTACACTGACATGCATTTATGTGGCTTGTAGGACGAAACCAGAGCACACATTGGGAAACAAAACATGTAAACCTCACATATGAAGGCCCCTGCTGACCAGCATCAAACTTAAAGCATTTATCCTTTGAATATGTCTTGCTAAAGTTGTAAACTAAATACTTTAATAGATACTACTAGGTAGTGCTTTAATGTTTACTCTAGCATGGTGCTAATGGCTTTTATTATTTATAATGTTACCACTGTGCTTAATTTTGAGAAATGTTTTGGAAGTGTAACTTATAAGTCCAAGTGTGTTCCTTAACTGATTAAAAAAAAGGGGAAACGATTCCTTCTTTTCAATATATCAAAACGTCCTGATTTCAAAATTTAATTGAATCAATGCTGAAAACATGGATCTGCTTGTAGCACTGGTGCAGTATCATTATACTGGGAAGAATTTCTTCAAGAGCTCATGACAGGAAGTTTTAAAACCAGAAAGTAATCATTAACTCATTAGTCAACAGTGAACAAAACTACAAATTCCCCACATTTATTGTTCTTTCCCTGCATTTTTACAGGATATAGACTTTTTTTTTCCATGACTATTGCAAGATAATGTCATTGAGTGAAGCGACACAGACTTGTTGTATTGTGTTTTGATATCCTTGTGGATAACTGCAGAATGCAGAAGTTATTGTAAACTGATAGCGAAGGCTTATGTGGGGAAATCCCATTGGCATGGCCAGCATTTACTGGTATACCAAAACACAAAGCCAATAATCTCTGTGTCATTAAGAGTGATTTTCCTCCACTCAACCTAATGTGATGACAGAGATAAAACCATGTTGGTCTAACTGTACACGAGAACGAGAGGTGCTATTATCCAGAAAAATGTTCACAGCACCACGATGAACTGACTCATTGTTGTGTTTCTCAAAGGCAGCACTGATGGCAACAGCTTGATTAGTTTCTCGCTTACATTTGTAATTAATATGGACAGTTTAATATGGATAATATAAATTAGCAATCAAAGTTTAACTGAGAATTTTTAATGCTTTTAAAAAAGTTGAATTTTAAACAGTGAAACACAACATCTAACATGAAGAACCCTTAACACCACAAAGGTATTGCCCTCACTATATTTTCTTTTAGGGAAATTTTATGGGGTCATCTAAATCACGTAAGTCCATAATGATGTGTTCCAAAGCACCTACAACCAGAGGAAAAGAGCTCTTAGACAGCACTTTTCACAAAGATAGCTTTTAACACAGCAATCAGTGGTTAGCTACATGGAGAGGTGGCGTGCAGGTCATGCATTCATTTCAGAAACAAGTGAAAAGTTGTCACACAGAAGCCCTAGCTTAATTACCACTGGCAGATAACCCTTGCAATCTCTGCAGATACTAAGACTTCCGCTGCAGCTCACACAGGCTCGCACAATTGTCTCCAGTCCTTTGAGGGCCTTGTTATACATGTTTGTTTTGGTTTTGACAGGTTTCTGTCAGACAGACAGAGACAGGCTTCTCCAAAGGCCGACTATTTTCCCAGTTGTTCCACGCTTTGTTTAGTTAGTCACTGTGTTTCAGGAGCTTAATAGCTTCCACTATTTTCCATCGCCTCCAGTTGAAGCTCAGAGCCTACATGCCTGCACAAAAACGTCTCCAGGATTATCACACATCTGTGTTTAAGCAAAACCTGATTATTTTTCCAAGTGCATTTCTTTGTGGTGCTCTGTGTTAGTGCGTCTTAATAACACTGGAATGAGCCGCTGCTACCCCATGGTGCAACAGACGCTTGCTTCATAAACATCATTTGGAAGTAATTCAGTAAGCACCCTCATGAAAAAGAGATGAAAAACAGATTGCCATTGGGTATATTAACACCTGTCACATCAGACCAATATCATATCGCACTGTTGTAGTTACGCAGCTTTCTATTATTTTTCTCAACTCCCAAAACGTCACCTTGCCTTCTCAATCCACCAGCGTAATTACCTCATCAAACAGACCATCAGCAAAGCCGCTAAAACAGGATATGTGGAAGTGGAGGAAACAAAAGAAAATAAAAGGAGAAGCATATCATCACACCCAACATTTGAGTCGTGTGACGTTGAGAAGTCAGGGGAGCAAAGCCTTGAGGGCATACAATCAATATTACATTTTCCATTGCCACCTTCATAGCTATTGTAAATGGCTTGTGTCAAAAATAATAACAGGTTGTATCAGGAACCTTGGGTTTGCAATTTCGCTCCTAGTGCTCGGAGGCCCCGTCTGCTCTCCCTCCCTTACTCCAACACCACTGGGTGTTAATGACGCTGTGGTGGCAGACACTTCTCACACCACAACTGACTTCCCCCCACCACCACTACCACCACCCTTCCACCCCTTCTGCCCATTCTTTATCTCTTTACTCCTGACAGTTCTGAGAACAGCGGGGAAAATGTGTATGTGTAAGAAAATGCTTACTACTAGAGATGATTAGCCCTTTGTGCTTGTTTCGGCATTCAGCCAGTAGCTTAGTATTATTAGCAGGGCTGGAGAGATTAAATATATTCTCACTTCTGTTGTCATAGCACTCTAAGCAGCAGTAAGCGAGATGAGATGCAGTAATATGCACAACAGAGGGACAGACTCCTCTTTACTAGAAGCAGAGCTACTTTAAGTTTTATTTTATTTTTTTAGAGGGGAGAGAGGGGTACTTAAGTGATTTTTTTTAAGGGATTTGATTACTTTATCTCATCCAGCCATTATCTCATGTGTGGACAGTTCAGACTCCAAGACTCTTAACAAAGAGAACGTAAGACAGATGTAGCCCTTAGCCCTCATTTAAAAGCCATCATTCTTTTAGATACCTACTCCATTTTGTGTTTAACTTAACTTCTCCACTGAAAACAGATGCTACCAACACAAGGAATAATTCACAAAGGTCACATTGAACTAAGTATGTAAAACAAAGTGTAAATTTATTTCAGTATTTATTTTTAATTGAAATGCATGCCAAACCCTGCAATATTTTTCTTATTTATCTTCTATAGTGATCACTTCTGTTGCAGGCACTCAAAACAGAGCACTTTCAAAAACAGATTGTCACACTTTCAGAAAAGGCCCCTGTGATATAATAGTGTCCATTCCCTGCAATGTGATAAACGAGTTTCAGCAAAGAGTGCAATTGAGGTGTGCAAAAACCAAAACTAATATAGTATGACAGGATGATGTTGTGACCAATCATCATGTCAGCAGCCAAGAGCCTGGTTGCATTGACTTTTGTCGCATTTTTTTTCTCCTGTAGCCTTCCAGAAAGATTCTTTTATACTCATGCCTTTTTCGATACAGGGCTTTTAAATTGTTCTCCCTTATCAGAGGAAGAATCTGCAGGAAGTCACAGAATCCCAGCTTATCTCAGCTAATTGTGTTTGTGTTTGTGTGTGTGTCTATGTAGCAAAGGAGGAGGTGACTTGAGAGGGTGCCAAATGCCGCAGGATGCAGCAGAGCACGTCAGGACAGGAGAAGCAGAGACACCAACAACACTGACAGACACAACACTAACATCTCATGGAAACAAACATCAAAAGTGCTTACAAAATATCCTCCATATATAAACTGATTAAAATACCCAGTGCATAGGTGACATTTAATCTCTCCATCATACTTGAGCCAAAGCGCAGATGTCCACATGTTGGATGTGCACTGTTTGGGTGGTAAATGTAAACATTGTAAACAGTGTAAACAATGAGTTGATTACTGACATGAAACAATTTGAAAGCACATAATACTCCCCAAGGTTGCTTTCAACATACAGGTCATTGGCAAAATTGGATATACAGATTACATATGTTATTCTTGCCCCATTTTACCAACAATTAGACATGCAGAGAAGAGATGTCCAGTTGTGCAATACGAGAGGTTACTCGAATGGGTGTTTAAGGAGGTGATAAAAAAGGTCTTTGACCTTCCTCAAATGAAAACTCCTCCATGATTTGAGAGCCACAGCCATGGAACACATTTTTTGAGGAAAAGGAAGGTGGGTGGTCTGTTGCTGAGTTCATGCACTTGTCTCTTTATGACACAGCTAAAATTTACATCTTTCCACCACTTGCTTAAAATTAACAGAGCACTTTAACCCCTAGGCACCAGCAGGGGTTAGTACTGAGGGCAAGATGTTTTGGCCTTGGAGTGAGAAAATGAAAATCTTGAAAAGAACATGCTTCAGACTGTTAAAGGGCATACATGGATTTTGCATTTCTTTTAGCTTATGGGTCAATCTATATGTAGTATTGTTATTACTAGTTCGTAGGCCACAACAATAGAGTTACACCACCAACTGAATATGAATAACCAAATAATTATTTAACTTAATAATACTCATGATGTGTATGTAAGGCCTGATATTTTTAGTGCCTACAGAGGAACCTATAAGTGGCCGATGTCATTGCCGGCATTGATGGTTGCACTGGTGCATCATGTGTTAATTAGCTTGTGGTCCGGTCCCATTGTTTTATTTACAGTGCCAGCTCATAGAAACAAATCAAATGATGGGACTTTTTTTTCACTCCTGCTCTTTGTTGTAGTAAGGCAAACATATTTGTCCCTCTAGTTTTTTTCCACTTCTTTATGCATTTCCTCTCGTTAATTCTGATAATTACTGCGCTTTCCTCTGGAAATCAGCTGACATTTGTGAGTCCTTATGTTGATCCCATGATTATTATTTCTCATATTGAGGTGATGATTGTTATTCTTTCACTGATAAATCCAGAAACTGAGTCGAAAACAATTTCATTTATACAATGTCAAGTCGCAAAAACAGTCGCCTCAAGGCACTTTATATTGTAAGGGTGGAATCGACGATACTGGACAGGCCAATCACAACAGTTGCAGGCTGCGTTCACCTGATGTATAGTTACATTTCTAGGGAGGTGCACATCAGGTTGCAGCATAGAGTTCCAGAGGCGTTTGCAGTTGCAACATAGCTACAGAGTAAAGTTCATGCTGAAGCATAAATAACCAGTAAGTCCATATCAGTGGTGTAGAGCAGGTAAGTTGGCAAGTGTGTGTGACTTAAACAGCGAATTAAGATAACTTATACAAAAGAACCAAAGTGGGACGCAGAGACATCGAGACAATACAGACACCATCAAAGGACTGGAGCAGAGCAGCAGTAACAGTAGAAACCAACAGGCCTAGAGTTTTAAATATCCAGGGAAAATACAGGCCAGGTGTTATGCATTTTCACCCATCTCCTGAATCTTCACCCATGAAATTCCTGCAACACAGAACACACGCACACACCAAACCCACACCAAGGCCTGAGGCCATAACAGCGAATTAATTAAAAAATATACTGAAGACAACAAAGGACAGAAATGAAAATAATATTACATAAGCAAGTCACTTACAAATATGGGGTGTCTTACATCTACTGTAGTTTATGATCTAATCAGCAACTTGTAGACTTTAAAAAAACATGTCATGTCACTGTGTCACTCCATAATGAAAGTCATGAATGAAATCCAGGAAGCGTTCGTGCTTGTTTTACCCTTTTAATTCCATATTGACGAACAGTACTTTTCCCACTGGCATTTAAATCATAAAGGGCATTCATATATAGTGATCTCTCCCAGGCACAAATGAGCAATCAGTATATGAGCCACACACCTGGTAAGACTCTGAAAGGCCATCGACACACCAGGAGAACTGGCTTCCTCGTAATAGAGATTATTCTCATTTGATTGTCTAATGACCACCTGAATGAGGTCCCTACTCCAATAAGCCTCCTATTTGACCAGACACTGCAGGTGTGCAAGCGTCCGTTAAATCCTTCTGTCTCTGGATTATTGCAATTCAAAATTCCAATAATGCACTTCATGGAATTTGGAAAACTGGATTTTTATCCTTAAAATAATATGTATGTTGTTTAATCAGTCTAAAAGTAAATACAATAAATGAAACATCACAGTTCACACAGCAAAATGAAAGGAATAACGATCGATTAAAATTTTTCAAGTGGCAGTTTTTGACCTGTCATAAAGGTCATAGGGCTATTTCCAAACTACTTCTCCAAGGGGGAGAAACACTGCAGTCCCCACTACCACGATTCTCAGTCCACACATATTGGTGCTCAAATGAAGTTATTGATTATGCTCCTGCAAATATGGCGAGGTAAAGTAATGACACTCCACTTAGAAACCATTGCACAAATATGCCCTAAATCACAAAAATGGAGAAGGGGTATCTACTTGCATGGGCGTCAGTCTTTGCAAGGGTGAGTACTTGCGCATTCACTCAGTGTTTAATCAATGGATAAAACTGTCTATCCATTCAAGTATTGATGTTTCCTATGAAAACTGCTTATCCACATAGAGCGGGGGGGACACCGGAGGCCTTTCAATCATCTGCCAGCTGAAGGTAACACAGAAAAGGAGAGGTGGGGTGAGACACATGAATCTCTAATACTGGATTCATGCTGCATGCTCAATTATCCCACTGCCACAGTGCAAGGCAAAGCAGAGGAGGAGTCAATCATCATGTACGTAGCGCAAATTCTGCCACTGTGTGAGAGCTCGGTTTGGTTAATCAATATGGATTCACTCCTTTTGATCTGTTGCCTCTGACTAACAACAATCACTAATAACAGTATAACTGCAGTGGCCATAACAGTGCCCAATGTGATTGACCTGACTGCAGCGCTGATCAATCTGTGGTAGGAAAGACAGTAATGCACAGTTCATCAACATGTTGTGGAGCGTCTCTGAGCCACATAGCATATGTCATATACTTGTAGAAAACAGCAATTATTTCCCAGTCCCAACACTAAACGACTGAATCTATAACAGTCAAAAGCCCATTACTGACTATTAATTAACTATTTTGGAAATGTTGCCCATGACAGTATATCAAAAGCACAAAATGAATGTAGGCTTAGATTTATTGAGTTGCTAAAAGGAGTCTTATATGATGATGACAGCCTCTACCCTGTCTAATAGGACCAGGCTCGCTTAATGTTTGATGACTAATATGGCTTCTTAATCTGACTGATGCTGTGAACCTAAGACAGATCTATGAGATGATGGAGCAGACTGGTAACATAATAAAGGCACCCTTCTTCTCACTCAGCATCTCTCATATTAATATTTTCATCCTGTAATAACTAAAAGCTATTTCATTACTCATTAATCAGTATCTGAAGCCGCCGCTTTGCAGTACACATAGAAATATGATCCTGCGAGTTCGCAGGAAGAGCGATATACAATGACCGTGCAGCTGGCAGGGTAATAAAACACAGTATGCAAGTTGTCTGTCAAGAAATCTTACCTAGGCATGCCAAAACAACACACAGGCCAGTGTGATCTATTGCACTAATTCCATACAGCAACATATAGATAGTGCAATGTAGTTGTGCTTCTTCCAGGCCTTCATAGCATTCAATACATTAAAAACAGTAAAAAAAAAAAAAATAAAAAAAAAAAGTGGAATCAGCATTTTTGTCATAAAAGAGTGACAAAATTGATTTGTGGGAGGTTCATTCAAGCTTTCAAGGGAATTTCAGCAGTTCCCAATGTTGCCAGTCAGATCACTTATGAAATACATATCAATTCTGAGCTCATGAGTTTTGGGTATTTATTAAAGTGAACGAAGGGTAAATAAGATAGGTCAGCATAAAACAGCAGATCCTGAAAATATAAGGATGCTGAGTCTGATTTATGTGGATGGTCATCTGTTTCAGAAGTCGTGCGCGTGTGTGCATGTGTCTATGCGTAAATGTGTGTTTTCTTTGTGTGTTTAAATCAATGGTCATCCCCTGATACGAGATGGTCTCATAAATCATTGTTTGTTGATCACTTGTCAGGTGGTAGGGCCCTTATGGTGTTCTCCTAATTATTCCAGCTCACAGCCCCACTGGATGAATGAGGACAGGAATGCCAAAGCAAATCAAGGCAGCACACTTTGCAGAAATGTGGCCATAAAGGTGGCTTGGATGGATGATGCAGAGGGTTGCAGAAGTTGTAGGAAAGGGAGAGGCAAGGGTGTGGTGGTGTAATAGGTTTGCGCTATTGAGGTTTTAGGCTGAACTGATTTGAGAAATCTAGAGTATGAGATTTCATTCATGCAACATGATAGGGGACCCTATCATGACTGAAACAAGCCAGCCGCCTCATTGAAAATGGATTAAATAAACAAAATCTGACATTGTGACTGTTCAGCCAGCCTTGTATCTCTATTTAAACACAAGTCAGGTCTGTATAATCCATAATTGGGCCCTGCGCACGTATAATCCTGTAGTTTTCAGTCCTGGCATACTGGTAAGAGGCTTTTTTCCCCTCTTTTGGCATTTTTGTAAAATTAGAGTTAAGTGCAAAGAAGACAAACATGAAATTCATCGGTTTCTTTTTTAAAATAAGGAACTGTGTAATGACAAATTCTGTCAAATGGCAGTGCTAAGTGGTCAGGGTACAGTATTGGCTTTCAGTGTCATTAACTTTTCACCGGTAAGCAGGTTTCTGTCACCACTGACCAAATTGCTTTAAAAACACAGCCATTACATAGTTGAGGCTGGCAGTTAAAAGATGAGTAGAGTATTTCTATAGCGAGGTCTAATGGGATTATTAGTGAGGTTTTTTTTTTCTTTTTCTTTTTTTAACACAAGGGAAATTTGCTGCTCAGTAATACTGGTAGAGGGATTAGACAGTACGTTTCAGTGATATAGTGTACCAGCCGGCTGGTCCTTGGGTTAATTACTGGATTACCCCTTATAATTGGGAAATCTGTAACAGGGAGTTTAATAATTCATTGGATAGCAGCCTCAGATTTATTTATTTATTTTGTTTACTCTCTCTTTCCCCCTCCATACCAATTTTGATTTTCTCTTTATTTTTTTTAATGTCTTTTTACCTCTCCCAGACTTCTATATGAAGACACAGAGCCAGCAGCACCTTGTTATTCTGTTGAAATATGCTAGCTTGAGGCTTAAACATGATCTTAGCATGTTTAAATCATTTTGGACATATCACAGAGACCCATGCAGCCTGTTGTCTTTGATTTATATTTGCACTATAATGTGTGGTTTTGAAAATCAGCCGGTAGCCCTTTTTTTTTTTTTATCACAGTGGTGTCCCTAATCATAACACTCTGCAAAAATGGCAAAAGACAGTTCCACCACAGAGGTGAGTAACATAGAGACCTTACATGTAAAGAAGCCGAGATTCAGAGCGTGAGTGCTGTCCAAACAACAAAACTCAGTGTTTTTACCAGCAGTCTGGAATGCATGAATAAATATGTATACTCAGTGAAGTATTCAGTGTTGCATACATAAGGTATATATGGACAGGTCAGTTGCACACATGAAAAAAGAACATAAGCATGTAATTATGGGTGATTTTAACGTGTTAAATAGAACTGGTGATGGTACAGTGTGTTTGTGATTTTCAATCTTTTAATGTATGACACAAAATAATTATTCTGTGGTGTCATGTTTTTGTGAGATATGAATTAACTGAAAGGGGGAACTAGGTCATTCAGAACACCAGCAAACAGCAGCACTCAGGCAGTGGTAGGCAGGCCCACGTCGCTCTCTCTCTCTCTCTCTCTCCTGTATCTGCGAGGACATTCACAACTGCTTGTGGGTATTTGTAATGACCCAGTGACAGCGTTTCTCTGCTGGCGGCTGAGGTGCTCAACAAAATGAATAACTCTGACCAGAGAAAGAAGGTGTGTGTGTACATACATATATATATATATATATATATATATATATATATATATATGTGTGTGTGTGTGTGAGTGTGCGTCTCTGCGGTGTTTGTGCGTATCACTGGCGGGGTTACTTGTCACATCTCTTCAGACACTACTTCTCCACTCCCCACTGGCTACAACAACAATCTACGGCCACGCATAACCTCCCACAGAGGTTGTGTGCACTGCGATTGTGCCATTAGCGCAAACAGTGCATTTCTACACTGTCTCGCTTGTCATCTTGAGCAGACCACATGCTTCTAAGCCTCAAAGTCTGTGTTGTGATGGGAGCGTCGCAGAGCCAACAAAATCAAACTACAAATCCTGTTACAAGAGGTGGGAGCTGCCAAATTTGTGCTTAATTCACAGAAGTAAATCTCAGGGAACGAGATTTATTAGCTCGTTCCCCGACAGTCATCGAGAGGTAGCTTATGGTGTGCTGTATTTTTTATGGACGCAGCCATTTCTCCATAATGGATATAGACTGCTGTACATTCAGCTTGATGTATATGAATTGTTCATACACATATGTATTAATTATTCAGCAACATGATTGGTTTTGCCCTTTCTGGGGTTCAACATGCACAAGAGGACATAGGGGGAGGAAAGTTTTCAAGTCCCGCTCAGATACTGGCACACTGATCTCATGCAATAACATCTGAAGTTGTTGCTGCATCCATAGTTGGACAGAACCATTAAAATCTATATGCGGTTAATGGATTTTTTGGCAGGAGTTGTCTTTTTTTTTTTTTTATAGAGGCAATCCTGATGGGGAATTACTTTGCGTGAGTGTCTGCTCTGCGAATCACTGAGGTTAAGCATCCATGTTTGATATTTCTAGTTTGGTAAAATATGCGCTGCTTTACCACAAAGATGAGATTAAAAATAATAGAGCTCAAGTAGCTGCCGTGATTTGGAAAGAATGTTTATGTGGAACTTTGCAGCACGGTGGTGTTGTTTCCACCATCTCAGTGAAATGTACATCAGCATATTAATTTGGCTGATTTGTGAACAAAATCACATTTAATTCTGCAAAGTCACCAAAAACATCTGTTTTCAAGAAAACTCTTCTGCTTAAACAGACCTTAAAAGGTAAGCAGAGCATTTTCCAATGCAGGCAAAAGATTTAACATAATCTTATAACCTTCATTCAGATTCATATTTAGAATTAATATTTGGTGGGTATATTCTGTTTCTTGTTTTTCACATAGGCTGTATTAAGGAGGCAGCATGGTGCTTGCTATCAGAAACCTTGTAGGATAGCAGTCATTAGAACCTTAGCCCCCCTGTTAAGCAAGCCATGCTTCCTGTGTAGGGCCCCCAGAGGATTCAGTGGCTAATTATTTACTGAGGCAGCAAAGACTATCAAATGAAACCCTGTGTTGAGTCTAACTATGGTGTGTGTGTGTGGGTGTGTGGGGGGGGGTACCCTGACAGTGTAACCTGGGCAACATGCAAATAGACTCAGAGAGGAGGAGGGCAAGAACGAAAGACAGGGAGGAAGCTCAGGGTGTATAATGGTCAGAGTGCACTGGAGGAGTCGAGGTTCACTGGTGAGTCAGGAAAGGTGGGGCCGCTGAGGGGCACAGCAGCAGGGTATTACATTTCAGATGCATATGAATGACCAACTGCTGGCTGTGCTCTAGCTTTAGGGGGAAATTGCATGGGCTACCCTTGGGCTGCAGTTTAGAATCTAGATGACTGCCTGACTTAATCCTGTGGTGGGGAGGTAGGTGGTCATGAATGTCTGTTGTTGGTATCATTAAAATGAAGAGTTCCAGGACAGCAGGGTACCTTTCTTGAACTCAGTTTTATTACAGCTAGAGAACCAAGTGCCATAAATAAAAACTTCCTCGTTGTGCTCACCAGTAATTGCATTTCAAGTTTTATCTTTATTGCTAATCCCCCCCAAAAAAACAAGGAAAAAAATAATGGATTGCAAGATCACTTACAGCCAAATGCTCACGCTTAAAAACAATCCCCAACACCAAAAACAATGAAAGAGGCAATACTGCAGTCTTAGTCTGGGCATTTGGGCAGGAAGCCCAAGTGGACTTTCCTCTACAGGCACACACATGTAATAGAAGAGCGCAGAGCTTTAATAACACAAGATTCAGTTCATCTGATTAGAGAGCAATAGAACCAGCGGCTTGACAGCAACTTTTACAGCAAACATGTATGGACTACTGAATTATCCAAAGCAATAAAGACTACACCAAATGTATGTGCTTAATAAAAAACACACCAATACAACCCAATCTCAATTAAATTAAGATTTCAATTTAAAAAATTCTGCATATATTATGACTCCTTCGGACTGTAGGGGGTTTATGACCTTTTTCTTAATAGAAGTGCAAGGGGCTCCTGCAGCTGCCATCAAGCCGTAAGATAAATATCTAGCGTGGAGTCACAATTAATTCCAAACAAGATTATGTAAATCCTGAACTGACCACAATCAGGCCAACAGACTTGTGTGATTGCACTCTAAACAGAGCTAGATGTCATTATGAGTTGACTGTAATTACACTGGGCCCATTATTGTGGCATTTCTTTTTCCTTTTTCTTTTTTTTTTGAAATGAAAAACGGCTCCATTTATTTTCCCTCACACGCTGAGTGATGCAAACAGAATGTTCACCCGGCACCTAAATCTGCAATGCGCACGTCCAGAAAAGTCCATTCATTTAGAGCAATACTCACGGGCTCTGGGTTTAAAAAAAAAAGAAAAAAAGAAGCAGGTGTGCGGCTGAGTTCCTGCCCTCTCACCAGATAATTCAAGTGAGTGATGTGTGACCTCCAGCAGCTCCACACAAAACATGCGACCTTCTCGCGATGAGATCTTACCAGGTGTCAGAGCAGATTCTGGGAGGAGTGATTGAACTGTTTGTTTTTTTGTGGCGCCGGGACAATAGTGCTGCCAGCTTAAACTGCTCATGGCAACCTGCTGTGTCTGCTTTCAGTGCAGCGCCTCCCTAAAACTTCTTTTCAGTGTCTCATCGCCTTTTGCTAAATCGTGAAAAACTGCATGCAAAGATGCTGTGAATGGAAAATGTGGCAGCAGTAGACCGAGCAGGTTTCTTGTTTCCTTTTACACTCATCCATTACGTTGCCTGTTCTGCATCCAAGCCACATCAGGTTAAATCAGAATTTAACTCTGTTTTATATGAACAACACTTCTTTTTTTTAAACTCTATCCATTTGCCTCTGATCTCTCTCTTCCTGTATGCACATGTGTGTATCTGCCAGAGTGCTAAAACACCATGAGGGAATTGGGCCTTTGCCACCCCCACTTCTCACAAATGTGAGGGGATAGTAAATATCAGCGCGGCAGATGGGGCCGATGCTCCCTCTCTGCCTCCCTCCCATCCTTAGAGAGGGCAGAGCAAATGGATAGCCATCAACAGCAGCAGGAGTCGCCCCAGGCCAAGACTGGAGCAGAGGACATAGGGACTACACTGTTGCTCAGGCAGGCAATTTTACATTTTCCCTGACTATCAGCAAGGGAACTGCACAACATTAGAAATAAGTACTCATAAGGTCATTGTGTCTAAGATTTCATGGTATATAGACATCTGTGTAATAAACATCTGGTGTTATCATATAGATTCACAAGATAATTAATGCTATTTATGATTCAAATAGGTTTATTTTTTTGTTTATTTTTCCCATGTTGGGATATATTGCAGTTACACAAGAGACCGACTGCTGGTGTGTCATTTCAGTGCTCTGTCACACACCTCGCAGGACCTGTAAAGCACTGGCAGTGTGAAACAGCATGACATGCTTGTATAACATAGCAAGGGGAGGTGTGAGTGTGGGGGGGGG
>VVHJ01056870.1:30230-42058 GCA_015107715.1 Tylochromis polylepis | reverse complement strand
GGGGGGATGTGAAGAAATCATAAAATGCCTTATTGTTACTGGATTTAACATGATTACGATGAAATAGAGAGCAGAGTTTCATCCTTGAGCACTGTGACATTGCAGACATATATTAGATGATCACTCGCAAACTAAGAGCTTTACCTCCAGCCCCCCTCCCCAAGCTCTGCAGCAGGGACTTTATATAGGTGTCACGTACTGTGTGTGTCTGTGACATTGTAGGTTATATGAATGATTTCAACACTCGTGGGATTGGAAATTACTTTTTCGTCACCACAATAGGACCATCTGGAGCGGGGTATAGAGCTGAATTCCTTGGAAGACTGTGTTTCACTCTGTGTCTCCCAAACAATCTCGATTTCCATTTATTTATTTAAGGCGGAAATAGAAGGAAATTTCCGCGGGTCACTAATTTCATTTCAACGTGTACTAGTGGCTTTAGCCTTGAGCAGATATTTCAGAGGAACACAAAATCAATGTGGAGATTCTATTGGGAATAGCTCTGAAACCCATTAGCAACTTTGACCAATAGGTCAGGTAAAGTAATAGCCAGATAAATGTTTTATTACAGATTTGCAAACTGACCTAATGGAGGAGGCTAGTACCTGGGCAGTCATGCAAGGCAAATATTCATCATTAGATGCTATTGCTTTAATGAACACAAATTTCTCAGTGGCCAGGGCCTTTGGTTCTTTATATATAATGCGTGAAAGATTGGTCGCTCTAATCTGGCCCCAGACAAGACAAAAGGCAGCATCTGTTGTCCTCACACAACACTGGGACGATGCAGTCACTCTAAAAGATTTGTTGTTATAGGGCTAATGCTTCATTTATATTACATCATACATAGCTAAGATGTATTGTTCAGAGTAAAGAAAATCCAGCGACATCAAGGACTAAGATTTTGTATTTAATCTGCTCCGGTGATAAACAGTTGAATAATTAAAATCAGTGATATTAGTGTGCACTACACACACATCTGTGCCAATTTTAAAGAAATCATCTCATTCTTTTTTTTTTCTCTTTTATCCCCTTCTTGTTTTTGTACCATGCGTTTTATTTATTTACCATCCCAACAGGAAATCAGACAATTAGTGGGTAGAAAGAAAACCCCTGGTGCTAAAAACCTGCACTGAGAACCACTGGGATTATTGTTTTGAACCATCTTTACTATTCACAGTGATCCGCTAACTGTGTGCCCCTTATGCACATTTAACTAATGACAAAATGAAGAATTGGTGGTCTTAGTTGCCCTTTAAAGTTTGCCTTTACATATGATTTATATTCTTGTAAAAAGCCTTCCTGTTTTTTTTTCCAAAGATTAAACACTAAGTGCAAGTGCCATTGTTTATGCCTGACTTGCATATGCCACAGATTTTTTTTTATCAGCCTTCCTTTCATGCACTTTTCATGCTGCTCTTTGCTGGGCAGTATGCTAGTTTTCTGAATGAAAGCCAGACAGACTGAGAGCGCCCACATGCAGAGAGGAGCCGCTCCTGTTTCCAGCTCTGTTTCCAAGGGGACCACCAAGCCCACCAATCACATTGCTCGGCGCAAGCAAGCGGGCAATTCAATTTCTTAAAGCCGCAGTGTCCATTATCAGAGAGGTGTAGAGAAAGAAAGTACAGCCAAAACCCCCCAAAAAACAACACATTTGAAAAAGAACATGAATAGAAAAGCACCTCAACGCTGCAGTTTAAAAGTGTTTTTCCTTTTTTCTTTTTATTAAATGTGAATTCACATGGTAGTTTGAGCCCATCCATTTAAAGAATCCGCCTAAATACAAAATAGGCATCATTCCGTCATCACATCCTTTTCAAACGCAACAAATAACACATCTGTGTACATATATTCACAAACTGAAAGGACAGTCGATGGTGGTAGGTACTTATTTATTAAAAGATGAGTCAGAGACAGATTCACACTTGGAATGTGAAGTAACTACTGCCTAGAACTTCCCAACAAAATGTCTTGGCATATAATTAGGTCATATTCCAAAACCTTTTTTTTTTTTTTTTATCAAACAAACTTCATATGTAAGACCCACATAAAAATAAACAATATCTGCTTTTTTTAAGTGCAAGAAATAAAAAATACAGGTTTGTGGTTAATGTTTTAAAAAAAGAAGGCAGTCTTCAGTTTTAAAATAAAGTTTCATTTCATGAAACAGGACTATGGAATGTTCTTTTTTTTGCTTGCTTGTTAAAAATGCCAGACCACCACTGTATCAGACTATGCCCTTTTGGAGTTATCATAATTTTTTTTTTTCCCTAATTTGTAGTCAGGTTTAAGATGTTTGGTGTCAGATATGCCCATTATCTGATATCATGCGTCAAATAACAGTCAAATTGTGATATCAATGTGTTTCAATAGCATGTATCACACCATGAGGCCATATTAATTTGTTTTGTATCAGTTCCAGCTGATTTGTTTATTTTCCTGCCTGGACAGGCTTCAGCATCATAACATGAAATGATGTCGACAGTGCACAAGTCTGTTTTTCCATCACTTGCTACAATTGTTGATGGTCTGTATCTTAAGAGTATATATTGCACAAAAAAATGAGAAGGGGGGAAAAACAGTATGTGCCATAAAAAATACCAAAATCCAGTTTCACACCTGCGATTGGGACCCATCCACATATCACGAGTATGATATACATAAACTCCTAACTTTACTATATTACAGTACATATACAATCTTGAAACTAGTTCCAGCTCTGAGGTATGTGTTCCCCATGATGCCATTGTATCGTCTACAAATACTCAACAAATCTGCTCTACAACTGTACAAAACCTAGTTTAAAATCACAAGGCATTTTTGATGCAAGTTTTAATTTAACTTAATCCTTAAAACCAGGACTCCCTTGCATGCTAAAAACAAATGATAAAGGGAAGAAGTGCCTGAAACTCACTGAAAGCACAGTAAGAACATTCCCTTTGTAACTGTACAAAAATATGCCTGAAAATATCTTACTTTTCTTTTAAAAAGATGAGGTCTGTTATGTATCAAAATGTTTCCTCCACACTTGTATTCTGCAGAGGTTTAGGCTGCTTAATTTTTCCAAACCAGGAGGTAAAACGGAATCAGTTACAAAACAAACAAACAAACATTTGCGGCATTAAGAAAAAATTACATAAACCGTTGTAAAGTAACATCCTGAACAATTTGTCAGTTCACAGATTTGCTTTGAGACAGTCCACACAGTCCGTGTTCAGCTCCCTGCAGTTTTTTTTTTTTTGTTGTTGTTGTTGTTTTAAGAGGAAAAGATGCATAGAAGTTCATGTATTTTCCCTTTGTGGTCCGTTTTAAGCTGAACAGTAAATGCAGACCTACGAGGGAAAACAATCCATAAAACCCTGTCATGCTGCCAGATAAAAAGTCTGCAGACTTTGCTTTTTTTGTTTTTTTGTTTTTTTTTTGCTACCAGCTTCATAAGCATCTCATTCCTCAAACCTCACCTCGCCTCCTGGTCCTCCACCTCCCTCCAGGACCCTCAAGAAAAAAGAAAAAAAAAACCCACAGGAGGCAGGGCTGGGGACAATTTGACCAGGACATATATAATTTCATATCTCCCTTCTCTGTTATTACTAGCACAACTGTTTTTTTTTTCTCGCTTTTTTTCAGTATGTGAAGACGAGGTCGGAAAAGTTCGCCTCCAGCCAGTCCCCGGCAATCATCTCACTGAGTTCTGGCGTGCAGTAGTCTGGGAATTCAAAGTGAGAGCCCAGGCTGCCCTCACTGAACGAGTCCAGGTCCTTATCCACAAGAGACAGGGAGAGGTTTCCTGAATTGGGGTTGCCCAGCTCAGAGCCCGGGGCGCTGGGAGCGAAATTTAAACTAAAGTCAAACAGCAAATCGTCCGCGTCGTCGCCGGAAGAGGAGCTGATGCTGGACGAGGAGGAGGATGTGGAGACCGACCTGGAGGATGCTGGTGAGACGGAAGCAGCGTGCAATGTACTTTGCTTGGTAATGTTTTTGATGCTGTAAAACAGTCTGTTGTTGTTCCGCACCTCTTCGTACATACTCGTCCCCTCGGACTCGGCCGAGGAGCTCAAAGTTGGACTAGCGGGAACTTTGGCTACATTGTACGGCCTCAGGCGCTCCTCCTCACCCGGCTTAATCCCCATCCGGTAGTCCTCTTCGTACTCGTCGTCATCGTCCTCATCGGTGAGCTCACTCTTCACAGTCTTTGCAACTTTTAAGCTGGGAAACACGCCGTCCTCCGCGTAGCCGTGCGTGGATTTCGAGCCGCTCTTAGTTTTTATCTTTGAACTCTTCTTGTTGGGAGTCTTTGCAATCTTGCCGCACTTCTCCGGAGACGGTGCTGATGATTTTGAACTGTCGAGCTTTGGTTTTTTCTTCGGTCTGTACTTGTAGTCGGGGTAGTCAGCCATGTGTTTTAGCCGCAGCCTCTCGGCTTCTCTGATAAACGGGATCTTTTCGCTGTCCTTGAGCATCTTCCACCTCTTCCCCAGGCGCTTGGAAATCTCTGCGTTGTGCATGTCCGGCGACTGCTCCATTATCTTTCTCCTCTCAATTTTGGACCACACCATAAATGCATTCATGGGTCTCTTGATGTGACCGGTGGCTGTCTTGCACCAGTCCGGGTTTATCGCTACCGGACTGCATGCCATAAATTCACTCTCCTCCGAATCAGTAGCCTCCCTGGACATGCTCCCATCCGTCTCGCTGTTGTCCGTGTGCTGCACCATTGTCCTTTCTCAAAGTCACTTTGTTTCCGGACGCTGCAGTGTCTTAACGGCCCCACACTGCCAAGACGGCTCAGCTCGCTGTGTTTTGCGCCGGTTCGTTCACGTCCTCTGCGTATTGTGTCTCAAGCTCTGCACTCTTTTTCCAGAGTTACAAACTGCCTTCTTAACTAGTTATCAGCTTTTTCATGTCCCCTGCGTCACAGTCACTCATCCAATCACGTCCCTTCCACTCCGCCCAGCAGACTCCATCCAAGACTCCCCCGTAACCCTATTCCTCCCTCCCGAAGCTCTCATTGGAGTGGAGGTGGGGATTTGTGGTACACAGCGTCTGGGGCAACACGCCGGCCGAGACAGGCATATTAAACACAGTTAACGAAATGCGCTCTTGAGATGAGCGGCATACGCCAATGCGCACATAAGATTTAAGTCTGTTTCCTTACTTTAACTTTTAAAAATGTGAGAAGTTGCTCTCAAAACAAACACCGTTTTGCATATGTATCTTGAGGAAAAAGATGTAGGCTGTATGATTGTTTTTTTTTCCTTCTTCTTCCTTAGGTTGAGTACTGAAGGTGGCGCTTGGACACTGTTGTAGGCGCCTGGATGCGTCGGTACGTCTGCTTGTGTGTTGTAGAAGGATGCATTTTAGTAGCTGTTAATGGCTTTTGAGGAAGACTTTGGGTTTTTGTTTTGTTTCATTTATTTTTTTATGTATAACATTGTACGTTTGACACTTTTTTTTTGTATGTGTGTTTTGAGTGGCCACGTTCACATGTGCTGGCGTGGCTCGTTTATGCGCGTTTCCATGTCTGTGCTTGAATTAAGAAAATAGGTCAGTAGCACATTCTGCCTCACAGATCTTGTTTATAGTGTGTGAACGCTTTAAACACCTGCAGCATCACATAGACCCCGACGGATAAAAATACAGATATAAGAAAAAAAACACGTCATGCGTATAAATAGGTAATTAATGTAATTGTGCTGACACTATGTAAAACTGGGTTTCTGCATCCAATCCGGACGGTTAAACACAAAAGCGTGCTATATATATGTGTGTGTGTGTGTGTGTGTGTGTGTTTTAAACCTTTGAATGGATGCTCATGTAAAACACGCAATTTAATCAATAACCCTTATTCAGATGGTAACATTAGTGTATACAGTTTTGAATTGAGCCCATACAGCCAAGGATAGATGGAAGGCTCCCTGCTGAGTTTGCTGTGTCAAGAGGCAGAGTAGCATATAGCTGGCGTCTCCTGCACACCCTTCACCCTCTTCCTCCCCCTTGGCGCTAGGTGGTAGCCAGCAGTGCTATTGGAGGCTGGGGCGATAAGGCTTCCTGCTTTTTTTTTTTCTCTCTCTCTCTGCTTCGTCCCCTAGAGGGCAATCACTTACCCTTTTGAAACCCTCCCCCCACCCAGCCACCTTATTTTCCCCCAGCTGGGGTTTAAGAAGTATCTCTCCTGATACAGAGAAAGAAAAGCTAGAAAGGCAGACAGAAGGTAGTGGAGAGAGAGAGAGAGAAATAGGGAAAAAGAGGCACATGGGGGAAAGAGACAAGGCTAAGAAGAGAAATGCTGAGATAGAGGGGGTCTTGCCTTTCCATCCTTGGAACACTGAGGCAAACCCTATGTCTGTCTACCCAGACAGAGATGGGACTGAAATGCTTTATCATGACCACCCCTTGCTGATTAAGCCTTATCAGATATATGTGTCAGAGCCAGAGTCTCAGGAGGTTGGCACATGCATGTTTTATTGTCAGCCTGTTTTTTTTTCTGATGAATTAATTTGAGTGGTATTTGATCTTCTGATTAGTTCACATGTGGTGAAGGAGGTTATGTCAAATTAACTGATGGCATAGCCTCAAATGTAGTTGCGATTTATTTGTACCAGTGTCTGCAAATACAAAAAGATTTGAATGAAACTGTCGAACAGATTCAATATATTGACGTCTAATATTCCACTTAGGTAGCTTAGGTAGAAGAGCGCTACACTATATATATATATATATATATAGCGTGAGCCAACCCTATCTCTTTATATGATGGTTCCATGCTGGACATGAATCATAAGACTGCTTAATGATGAGCGTGCAGGGTGGCTGTCCTGTTCATTAGCATGGCTCATTATTGGCTGTGAATGAGGTGCTGGTGTCAGCTCATACCGCCTATGAGTCATCTTAGGGAGGGTCTCATCGCCATGCCTGTCTCACACAGATGCACCAGTGGTATTACCCCCACACACCCATTCCAGCTGCCTCATTCAGTGACTGGGACTGTCATCAGAATGAAGAGAGTTGTGGGACACTGAAATTTGCCGTGTTTTTTTTTTTTTTTTTCCATTTTCACTCTAGAGATTACATATAATTAAAGAGTAAAAAGCTGCATTATCATGTTTGCTTTCCAATACCCTTTCCAATACCCCAAAGGCAAATGTTTTAATGCTTATTTGCTGATTTTTGTGTGTGTGTGTCAAGGGAGAGGACATTTTATTCCGAAGCGATGGAGTGTTGAATTAAGTGATGGTTTTCATGTACGAACATTGAAAGAGGGTTTCAGGAGAAACAATTCCCTTTGCATTGCTTATCTAAAAGCCCCCCAAAGCAGCTGCTGCTCTCACAAAGGGCCAGTGAAGCGTTAGATCAATACTAACCCTTGCTGGAGGCTATCTGATGCTCAAAATGCATGGATCCATCTCCTCTGCATAGCCCTGAGACAGGTGTGGAGTCCTGGAAGCCACTATCTGATGGCTTCACAATGGGGTAAAGAAGAGGTGGGGGCTTAAAAGCGGGCAGTGAGGCAGCTGGGCTTGTTTTGGTAGCACATGAAAACGCAAATTAACTGTTCACTTGACAAATGTACTTTTGGATATCCTATAAACTCAGGTCATAATGCTTATTAACGTGCAGTAAATTGGTATTTTCAGGCCCATGCAATGGAGTCACTTAATGTTACTCTGACGTTATGCATAGAAATAATGTAACAAGTTCCAGCAGTGTGCAAGTGAAGATACTTCACCCACAGACACAGAGTCATCTCTAGCCAGGCATTATCCAGCTTATGAGTCTGAAGATTTATTGTTTGTAAGTTTATACCACTTACTGCAACCCAGTGTGTTTTCTTAACTTGTGAGATGATACTAAAACAAGTTATATCAGCTGCCTGTATGCAATTTACTGGCTGGCTGTCGCTGTGGTCTCATTCCTTAAAGCTCATGCTTTCTTTCGCTCTCTCACTCTCTAGATAAGAAAAGCTTTGACAATGAGGGTAATCTCACAGCAGTTTGTGGGTTGTTGTTTTACCACTGTAGTGTTTGGTTCCTCCAAGGCCATTTTATGCCTTGTTGTTGCTTTACATTCTCGACTCAATGCAAATGTATCTCCAGGGTGTCAGGTTCTTTGTTGACCTCCTTGATGTGGCCTCTATCTCTCAAGGTCTGATACTTGGTGGATACTTGAGACTTGAGTATCATGTTGTGAATGTAAACAGCTGACTTTGAGCACTCTGCTGGAAATGTTTGTCACAGGGATACACAAATACAGTCAGGGGCCAAAGCTGTAGGTACCCTTCGTACAGTTCTTTTGCAACAGCTCCCAATTTACAGAAGAATGTCATTGCGTCTTGTTAAGTGAATTTATATTTTTGCACATGAACCTGTGCACAAACGAGTTTTATGAGAATTGCAGTGCCCCACGTTGCATTTGATTTGTATGTTCGATGTATGGTGGATATTACCTAAGGAGTAACTTGGCTCAAATACCATACTGCACTGAAGTGGTTACAGATTCATATACATTACCATAAAGTAAACACCAGCTATAATGGCATTTTACATTTGTAATAATAATCATAATATTAATAATTATAATATTAATAATAATAATAATGTTTAAAGTTTGTTTTGTAGTTAATGCTACTTTTCCTTAAATAAAAAAAATGTGCATGCTACATTCATCAGTGATGATATAACCAAATTCAATAACCATATCTTTAAATACTCAACCACTCCAGCATGCAATAATTCCACAGGGAGACTATAATCTTTCAGTGCAGCCAGAAAGAGACATGAGGAACAGTGTGGGTGTAGAACACAAGTATGGTAACTTAATACTATGTGACTAAGGCAATTCTTTCACTTTGGAATGCGGGATATGTGAATTAGACTTTTATTAGCTTGCTACGTATACGCAGCCTCTGTGGAGATAACAACTGTTTGAATTCTGTGAAAGAAATTTTTCAAAAAAACATAAATGGTCTCTTGTCTCAGCTCCTGTCCATTCTCTCTCCTCACAGTACGGATGTGATCCACAAAGCAGTGGAAATCCAAAATGACCTGAAAGGGATTACATCATCCTGGAGCAACACTGGCTTACACAGTGCAGTACGTTCTACAGTAATCATATTGCCATGTCATTCCCCATAAGCTCCATCTATTTAAATCCTTTAATTATGTACCAGCAGCACCGAAGCAGTGTTTACTATAAGAGTCCCGGGTACCTAGTTTTGTATTGTACTTGTACCTTGTGTTAATAAACTTGGGTGGAGGAAGAGCCCTCCAGGCACGCACAGCAACTGTAATGAGAGTGTGTTTAGTCTAGAGCCCGTGTAAGACTAATACTGATGGATTGTATGGCTCCAGGTCAGGTCTTGCACTCTTACATATTGGTGGCGGCTATAGAAGACTCAAGGAAATGTTTCATGAGGTCATGTTCTCTCCATTTGTTCATTTGAGAAGAAATGGTGATAATGTGTAGTTTTGAAAAATGTGTAGTTTTGAAAAACTACACGTTATCACCAGAAATAACAAATACATTGTTTACAGTTTCTAGCTGTGTGGAGTGGTCAAAAGAATTAATCAATAAAATGCAGTTGCTCTAGTTAAACAAGTAGGAAAACATCAGGATAAGATACCAAGATCTGTTGATTGTATTTCACTCAGAAGTTGATTTCTAAGAACTAGGGAACTTTCCCCACTGAAGCCACACGGCTCTGCTTCCCTGCTAGCCAGCCCAGACTTGCCCTCTCACAAGATAAGATAGTGTTGACTACAGGCTAGTGTGTAGAGACTAGTAAGGGGCCTCCAGTGCACTTAGTCACCCTCATTCACATCCTGTGCTCTGAAGTTTTACTGGTTTATGATCTTTGCACCAGCAGTCGAATCCTGACAGTTCAAAGTAGCATGACAAATTGAGAATCCCTGCCCCGTGGACAGATCTCAGGCAGGATTTTGTTAGGCTGTTGAGTTTTTTTTAATTAGTAGATAGAAAACTGAAAAAAAAAGAAAAAATGGATTCAGGTTTTATTCTTTTGACAGATTTCTCACATCTACTTTTTTATTGATAGTTAAGGTAAATTAATTATTGCAGACTACACAAAAAATGCCTGTGCAACGACAGTTCTAAGCTAAAATGTGGGGTATCTACAGTATTGTGAAAAAGACTTGAACCAACCCTCCCTCAAATCTTTAGGAAAATGTGAAATAGGTACAACAATTTATTGAAACATATTTAAACATGCATAGAATCACATATAAGGCATAAATAGAGTTAGTAAAATTCCAACAAGCTTGAAAGTCAATATTTGGCTTGACCACATTTATTCCTCAACACATTCTGAGCTGTCTTAGATAAGCTTTCTTTTAATTTCTTTAAGTAGTCTTCAGGAATAGTTCTCCAGGCTTCTTGAAGGACATTCAAAGCTCCTCTTTGGCTGTTGGATGCCTTTTGTTCTGTTCTCTGTCAAGATGATCCCACACTGCTTCAGTAATGTTGAGGTCCGGGCTCTGATAGCGTTTTTCTATCCAGGTATGCTTTTATTGCATTGGCATTGTGTTTGGGATCATTGCCCTGCTGAAAAATGAAGCTGCATGTTGGATCAAGAATTGACTGTAATTTTCAGCATCGATAATTCCATCAATTTTGACAAGCTCACCAACAGCACTGGCTGAACTGCAGACCTGAACCATGACAGAGCCTCCATTGTGTTCAGTTTCCTTAAATTTGTTTAAGAACACACCGCACACCGTGCTGAGATATGCTGTTTTTGGCTAATAACTCTTTAGGAATCACATTGTTGTTAGCAGAAATATATGATTTATTAACTAAAGAGATAGGGACAAATTATGTATTTTGTAGCATGCTGCTACTAAAAAAGTTCATAAAAATACAATTTAAAATGTGACACAACACTAGTTCATCCTTTACATCAGATGCCTTTTTTATGCTTGAATGATTCCTAGGTCAGTTTTAAGTGTAAATGGTCAGGTACAAGAACTGGACTGAAAATGAGGGAAAAGCAGCCAATGTCTAAAGAAAAAACTTATATCCTACAGACTGGTGAGGTTTTATGTTCTTAAACAATCACAGAGCTTCAGTGTGGCTGGACAAAACAGCACTGGGAAAATCAACCACATCAATCAGGCTTTAACCTTGAAAACAAAAACAAGAAGAAATGGACCCTTGGAGAGACAAACACCTGAAGCAAATCTGAGAATTCACTCTTGTTTGAACAGTGACCAGATAAGATAGCTCAAAGTTATCAGCACAAGATGAATTCCCAGAGGAACCTCCAGGAGGGGTTTCATCAATGTAGTGGGAGGGAGAAAATCAATCCTTCAAACCACATATAGTGACAAATAACCACCTAAACCTCAAGCAAAATTAGTTGTACCCTCAACAGCTTTATTTAGTCAGAAACCAGAAAGTCTAAATTGAAAAAAGAAAAAGAGTAATTTCCGCATGACTGTAGAAGTTCCTAAGTAAACACCGTACAACTGTTTAAACACAATCAGAATCATGTGGCCCAGCAATGAAAGCATACTTTTATTTTCCCCAGACACTGAGCCAGCTCTGGTGATGTTGCACGCAATTCTCAATTCAAAGAGACTAACCATATTCATTTTGCAAACTCATTCATCGCATTCACTCATTCATTTTGTGTCTGTTGAGCAGTAAAAAATGTATTGTCTTGCATGCAGGTTTTACACTCCTTTATATACTAACTCAAGTGAATACAGAAGGTTGCTTCAATATCATCTTTTATACGCTGACTGAATCACAAGCAAAGTTTTCCTCAAACATATTTATGCTGTATGTCTGGAGAGAGCAATGGTGCCACAGAA
>VVHJ01056870.1:19704-30210 GCA_015107715.1 Tylochromis polylepis | reverse complement strand
GTGCCAAAAAAAAGGGAAAAAAAAAAAAAAAAAAAAAACTTCAATAGAGTCCTGTGACTTCCTTTTTACTTTGCATTACATATGCACATATAGACTGGTATTTTCTCCATCCGTATCAGAGTCTCAGTATGTCTTCTCCATATACTGACTCACTGCCCTTTCCTTCATGCCTCTGAAGGATTTCTAAGACAGGCTTCAAGAAACATTTTCATAAATGTCCACTTTTGCAAATCCTCCACATCCCATGTATGTGCCAAGAGCTATCTTTATCTTAACAGTAAAGGTCATTGGAGGAGACTTAGGGATAGGCAAAGGCTAAGCTGTATTCATTAAACTCTATCTATCTATCTATCTATCTATCTATCTATCTATCTATCTATCTATCTATCTATTCATTATGGATTATTATTAACATTATTATGATAACATATGTGTATGATTTTCTTGACTCCTTAATGTAATGTGTGGAGGTAATCTATGTCTCAAAAAATTAGCAGGATTTATCCCTAATTACAAAAATATTAACACAAATCTGATATGAGCGACACAAAATCTCCAATTTATTATTCCAGTCTCATGGGATCTTTTTAAACTGAGTTCGAGTGTCAATAGAGGAGCTCAGGATTACAAGATGAGAGCTGTAAGACAATTCGGATAATGAACAGGAAAGCAAAGTTTCGAGAAACCACAGAGAGAATGAATTTAGTCATAAAAGTGTGAGCGGATTAGCGCTTCTCTTATTTCCAACATTTCCTCTTTGAGGTTCTTACACTAATCTCATTATAAGTGTCTGTCAAGCATACATGACAATTCATTTTAACAAGGTAGAGTGTTCTGCTCCCTTTAAATTCATAGATTGCTTCACAAATGAAAACACAGAGAGGAGTTCCTTTGGAGCAGGCATGGACTAAGAAAGAAAAGACAAGGTTGAGCATTTTTGATCATTTCAAACCTAGAGTAACAGTAATGGTTTAAATGAGAATTTTTTTTTTTTGTTTTTTTTCCCTTGGAAAGGAGTTCATTGTGACTACTGCAGTGTTTAATAGTAGCCAAAGGGAATCAGTTGTTGAAAAGTAGAAAAAGAGATGCTGAATAAATTTTCATGCTTAATGTTTATTCTTTTTGCACAATATGATTCATTGTATGAACCCTCATAATGAATAAGTGCTGGGAATTATGATTGCTGACTTTCAGACAGAAGCTTTGTTCTCATTTTTCACTTCAGGAGTTTTTATTCCCCTTAAGATCAGTGCAACTATTGTCATAAAGAAATAAGACTGTGCTTTAGTATCAGCATCAAGTCATATTGCAGTTTTACCACGAAACTACTGAAAGAATAAAAGGGCAGCTCATAAAACACTGTGTTCCAGATAAACCTGTGGAGGAAGCAACACATAATTAGTGTCTTGGTAATTGGGGAGAACCATTATAGCGCACTTAGTGTGATGCTAGACTAAATTGTTTGCCAACAGAACATAATGATTTTACACTCTGTAATTGTGTTTTTTATAATAGCTGCCTTCCTTTTCTTTTAACAAGAAAATGTGAAAAATATCCTGAGGCATTGGTTTTGAACTACTTTTATATAACAACCCTACTGTATAAATATTACACTGCCTCTTTAAATGTGCCTGGTGATATATGTAACTTTTGAAGCCACCCAAATGAAAGTGGCTATAATAACTATCAAGATATATCACAACCCCTGTGATCTCTAGGTGTCCATCACTGGAATAATCTGACCACTATGGATAAATACCATGAGGGGTCTTCAAGCACCGGGAAGACCAGCACCTTAATCATGGCTAATCCCCAGTAGCTAGACATGTCTTGGGGGGACAAAGGAATGGACACATCACCCCAATTAGTAGAAGCTCCAGCTTTAAAACCCTATCATTAGGAGTCCATAACCTTCATATCACTCAGCCTAGCCTTTCCTTGGTGCAGTGTTGCAATTTGTCACTTTTATGCACAATAATCTTGTGGTCTGATTGCATGGTAGTATGCATAAATGCTCAGAGCTATACTGTAATAATATGTGTAAATGAACCACAAACATTGCACAGAGTACAGGAAGACAATCCAAATATATCATTTTTGGTGAGGTAAACTGGGCCTGTGCCATGTTACTTGAGGGTGTATAAACTTACTGGGATGACTTATGTATGATATTCCTTCAAGCATTAATATGAATAAACAGGGAGTGTTGCCCAAGCTACACAGTGCCTGCAAAGATATGTCAGTATAGTTTGTGGTTGGCATATTGGAATTATACTTTGGAAAGAAACTTGGATTTCAAATACTTTTTCTTTTGGTTAATGAACGGGGAACAGGTACATGGATTATGAATGTCCATATAAATATCAGCTCAGTATGCAGATAGGGTCCCTGGTGTTTTAGTGTAAGATAGCATTTGCAGGCCTTTGCTGCTAGACAGTGGAGCATTAACTGTTATCTCGGCACAAGCACTACCATTAAGCCTGGAACAATAAGACCAGGGTCAAGGATGAAGTTGAATGACAGCTCGGGATGAATATAATTTGCAAGGAAGCGATAAAAAGGGGTCTTGTACTCACACTAAAAAGCAGAATAATAATTTTTTCACCAGGTTGTCGGCTCCAACATATTTCCATTCTTCACTCCATTTTCGAGTGAAGGGGTCAGATATAAAAGAGGACAATGACCAAGCCAGCGAGATTGATGGTGAGAATGAACAGGCCAGCGGAATCTCGACTAAATCAAAGCCATTCACCGTTAATGAAAATAAGAGAGAGACCGCACTGTAAATCATCTTATGGTTTAACATATTAGTGATAATGAATTCATGCTGCCACGTTTAACCTTAGTTTTGCAATTCATTATATTTGAGATTAACAAGGGAGGGAACTTAAGTGAACTGTCTGCAGGGAATTACAGCTAGGGCCTCATTGTCAATCAAGGATTGTGTTTCGATGTCTTTCATTAGGGTTGGAGGAATTAAATAAGACTTTCTTTTAATGGCGAATGGCTCTCCTATTTAACGCTCCTCTTGCTCTCCCAAGATGGTTAACTCTTCATTACCCAAATTAAAGGCATCCATCTCTGTTGGCTCCTGCCACATTGCCATGACCTCTACCTGTCAAAACTTTCATGTAAGCACTTGAGTGATGGATGATACCCCCGAACCCCGTTGTCAAAATTATCCAGTGACTGTCCAACCCTCTCTGATCCATTCAATCCATCTCCCCAGGCTACCTGCCACCAGCCACGGTTTAACAATGAAGCTGAGGTGCTAATTTACTCTCATAGAAATTAGAAACTACCTTTTAATTATATGCCTGGGAGTGTTCTAAGAGTTCACAAGGATCACCCTGAAAGCTTTTAACTCTACATTGTGGGGGCTGATCATTTATATTCTTCAAACATTTTGTTTCAGGGGTCGTTCGACATACCTAGGACCAGAGGGAATTTGTCACACCATAAAGAATGGGAAAGAAGGAAAGTTTTGGCATCAGTTTTCACATTTGAAGGTCACTGCTGTTGTCAAAAGAAGTGATAAGTCAGTGCAGCAAAATGTTTATGTTGATTTTTTTTTTAAGTTCATCTATTTGATTAAAATGTTTTAGAACGCATAATTGAATTTAGTTGTCAATAGGGACTTGATCACTGAAATACAAACCCTAATATATGCAGCTTGGGCTCTGATCAATAGATAGAAAAAAATTGTGGTTGTTACTGGTTCCACTCTCGAATTGCATCATGCTGAACTGTTTATAGAGACTCTTTGTCGACAAAGGAAGCAGAGTTGTCTGAACTTCTTCCCGTTTTTTTTCCCTCTCTATTTGCATCACCTTCAGACACATGTAAATATTCAAACACATGCCACACGTCATACATAAAACATGATATAAGTGGTCCCATTCTTGTCTGACCTCTTGTGCTCCCGCTTCTTTCCAAGACAGATGTAGATAACACTCCAGACACACCTCACTTCCTGAGAGGAGAGTTATGGCTTCCTGCAAGAGGCACAGCCATCCCCTGGAGTCCTGAGGAGTTAGACAGCTACCTATGGAGAGGGCACATCTCTGACTTGTAGACTTGCTCTGAGGCTTCTCCTCTCACTTTGAGATCCTCCATGTACCTGTCAAAGGGTCAAAAGGGTACGTTTGCTGTAGACAAGAGGACTGTGTTTGTGTTTCTGGGTGTATTGTTGTGTGTGTGTGTGTGTGTGTGTGCATGTACATGTGCGACCCCACCCCCACCCAAGCTGTGACAGATGCCAGGCTGTTTATGTGTGAGGTGTGGGAATGCTTTGCGGGCAGGTGGGTAGATATGCATGTATTTGCAAGCGCATGTGTGTAGGGAGGTGTGTGTGTGGTTTGCTGTGGTTGGGTTTGAGCAGCAGTAGTATAATGTGAGAAACTGCACTTGTCAGAGTGTGCAGACATGCATGTGAATTTATTTGCGCACGTGTCAGTACCTTCACACACCTCATCTAACTGTACAAGGAGTCAAATGAGAACTTGTTGCCAGGCTCTACAGAAAAAAAAATGAACCCCAAAACTGCTGTCCATAACCAGAGCAAAACAGATGGGGAGCTGCTGTTCTCACAGCCAAGCAAATGATGAGCTAATTGTAGTGAACGAGGTAACCAAAGTTGGTCATATCTTATTCAGGATTATGACTCAATCTCAGAAGTTTATGGCACTTCGGTAATTATTCAATCAAAGAGTGGATGTGTCAATAGAAGTCGACAAGAGATTAATTATAAGTCAGGGATGGGTTCAGCTCTTTGTTTTTCCTGGTCTTCTGTCACAGTAGTGGCAAAAATGAGAGCTGATGGGTGAGTGACAGCTCTAGTGAAGCAGGAATAATCACAGTGGTATAGTTAACACAAACTCCCTTTAGCACGGACTGAGATCAATTCAGTCCTGTCCTTGATTAAAATGTTTAATTAGCTGTATTAAAGTGCAATATGAATCTTAGAAACACAGAAACAGTCTTGCTTCTCTGTGCACAAATACAGTGAGGGAAATAATTATTTGATCCGCTGCAGAATTTGTAAGGTTGCTCACTTTTAAAGAAATGAACAATCTTTAATTTTTTTTTCTATCATAGTTTGATTTTAATGGGCAGAGATAGAGTATCAACCACAAATCCAGAAAAAAAAAAACATTAAATAAAGTTGTAAGTTGATTTGCATGTCACTGAGCGAAATAAGTATTTTATCCTCAAACAAAGCATGACTTAGTACTTGGTGGCGAAACTTTAGCTGGCAAGCACAGCGGTAGGACATTTCTTGTAATTGGCACTAGGTTCACGTCTCAGGAAGGACTTTGGCCCACTCCTCTTTACAGAAACTCCTTCATGTTTCCTGACTGTTGGTAGGCCTTTCTTAGTTTCAGCACACGCCACAGATTGTCCATAGGACTGAGGTCTGGAGACTGGCTAAGCCACTCCCCGACCTTAATGTGCATCTTCCTTTGCCACACTTTGCCTTGGCGGTATGTTTTGGGTCACTGACATGCTAGAAGACAACCACAACCCATCTTCAGCGTTCTGGCTGAGGGAAGGAGATTCTTGTCCAAGATTTTACGGCACATGGCCACGTTCATTGGTCCCTCAGTGCAGTGAAGTTGTCCTGTACCCTTAGTAGTTTACACCTCCATGCTTGACTGTTGGGATCAAGTTGTTTAGGTCACTCAGCATTTCTCTTCCTCCAAACACGGCAGGTCAAGTAACTTCAAGTACATCTGACCACATAACTTTCACAAAAGCCTTTGCCGAGTCATTTAGATGTTCACTGCCAAAGACAGGTTTGTACCTTGTATCTTCATGATCAGGGGTACCTTGTAAGAACTGCAAGATTTTAGTTCATTATGACGTACTGTGTTCCACATGGTTTTCTTGGTGACTGTGGTCCCAACTGCTTTGCATTAACAAGCTCCTCTTTCTAACACGGCAAGATCTTGCATCTTGAGGTCCAGACCATGGGTTATTGATGGTCATTTTATATTTCTTCCATTTCTGAAAAATCGCATCAACAGTTGTCACCTTCTCACCAAGTTTCTTGCTGATGGCCTTGTAGCCCATTCCAGCCTTGTGCATGTCTACAGTCTTGTCTCTGACATCCCTTGACAGCTCTTTAGTCTTGCCCATGACGGTGGAGAGGTTGGAATGGAAGAAATTGATACTGTGGACAGATGTGTTTTATACACATAATGAGTGAGATCAGGAGTATCTGTTATTGATTGATTGATTGCAATCTGTGTGCCACATGGACACACAGCTACGTTGTAGGGAATCAGATACTTATTTCACTCATGCAAATCAGTTAATACATTTTATGTAACGTGGGGTTTTTTTGGGGATTTTTGGTTGATGTTCTATTGCTCTACCTATTAAAATCAAACTCGCATAAAAATTAGAGACCATTCATTTCTTTAGAAGTGAGCAAACCTACAAATTCAGCAGGATTTCAAATAATTATTTCCCCTACTGTAACTTGAGGCCTTTAGTATAAGCTAAAGCTAACTGTTTTCTGTATGCACAGCCCTCGTTGGTGGTTTAGGTAATATAACACATTGCAAATCTATACTTGCACATGGGAAAGTGTGTGTATATGTGCCTCTACAAGCTCTACAATAGCTATAGGAGATTAAACAGGCCAAGAGAAGGTGTATGAGTCATTCAGCCAATCCTTAGTAACCTGCCATTACTGCCATTATTCATAGAAAACTGTATGTGGATAAAAGGCACTGGGAAATTTTCTCTTTGTTATCTGCCAACAGGTTCATACTAATAACTGTCATCTCTTAATGTATATGCTCTTTCAAGTTCGAGGGAGTGACCAGTATCTTGACATCTCAGAGACTGGAGCGGTGATATATAAATCAGACTGTCCACAACTACAGCTCAACTTCAAACACATAACCTGAGGAAATGGTAAATTTCAGCAAAACGTTGTGCTAAGATTTGTTTGTATTTTACTTCCTTTGTTGAAATATGTAGTTACGAGTTATTAAATTAGCTTTAGACAAAGATTATTTCATCTTTCTCATGTCAGTCATCAAAACATTTCAGCCCTCTAATCAGCCTTTGTTCCAAAGAGGATTGAGACACTGTGACTGAAGCATCATGTATCCTGATTCTCGGGATTCCCCTCCATGTGTTTTACCGAGTCCTGCTGTTTTATTTGGCTGGTGGGGAACAGGATGTGAGATTTACACCAGCAGAGACAAACAGGAGCAAGCTCAGGCACAAAGATGGATTTGGTGGTTAACTCCCCGATCGTGTCATCAGAGAAGAGAGATAAATGGTGAAAGGAAAATAAGCAAGGGGAAGCTGACTATTTTTCCTAAAGCTCCACGGAAGTTTCTAATTATATCCACTCTGAGACCTGCAACCTCCATTGAGACACTGAACCACCCACTGACACATTTTTGACACCAGATATATGCACATACACACACCCTTACTAAGACATGACCTTCGCTGGCTTTTAGTCCCTTCTGAGTAAGAACCAAATTACAGAGAGGAAAATACTCTCTCTCTTTGCTGCTGTTAAAGACCACTAATCTCTTATTTAAAGTGACATTAAGAAGAAGCAAGTTTTACACTAACATACTTCTGTCATTAAAAAAAAAAAAATGAGAGGAGAAAGGGAATATAAGAGGAGGGAAGACGTGTATGTGTGCATGTGCACGTGTGTGAGGTTGATTGAGGGCAAGGGCTGTCAAGCCTGGTAATATGGAAGCTAAGCCACAGAGCCCCCAGCCCCAGGTGGGCAGATGGTAGGGTGGGCAGTGAGGGGCGAGGGTCCACTATCTCTAATTCTCAGCTGTACTTGTAAGATATGCACTATGTATGAAATGTGCTGGCAAAGATCCATGTCCTTCAACTCCCTATGTACCCCTGTTGGCTCCACCCAAGCCAGCTGTGTCTGTGTGAGCTCACTGGGCTCTAACAGCAGGGATCAAAACAACATGTGAAACAGCCATGACACGGACCACCATCAAAACAAGTGAGCACCCACGACAAGTCTCCCATAGCTACATCACAAGAGGTGAGGTGTGTTAAGAGCGGCGCCGGGACTTCTGTGTCTGTTTGTGTCTCCATCAAACACAACGATGGCTAATGCATTAGTCAGTGATTGTATCACACTGGGATGTTGCTGAGCACAATTAGCTCTTTGAGCTGCAGTGGAAGCAAAACGTGAGCCAACATGAACCATAGAGCTTTGTATTCAGATCAAGGGAAAACTCAAAGCTCCAGCAAACTTTTTTACCTTTTTCTTTGTGTGTGTGAAAGTGAGTAGACACACTTACAGAAGCATGCCTCACAAAGACAGTGAGAGCATGATAGACTGACAAAGTGAGTAAGTGGAAGAATATGAAAAGAAGATGAAAAAAGTTTCTGAAGTATGTGCGTATCCCTGCTGATGTTACCATTCAGTCCATATGGTCCAAAGACAGGAAATGTATGCCTTCCTGTTTGATCATGTTAAAACAGAAGAAACATAAAAACAGACAGAAGAGTAGAAATATTTAACATGCCTGCTTACTTCTAAGTGAACAGGTGAGCTTAATAAAGAGGCCTCATTGTGGACCTATTTCATTATGTGGGTATAAAAAGGCGGGGGGATAAAAGAATAATATGGAAAGAAGAATGAGAAAAATATCAAAGCAGATGACAGCTCAGTCAATTCCTAAATGCCTTTGGACTTGTATTGCTCACAACTGCAAACGGAGGATTAAATTAAAGAGACCTGCTTGAAGCACCTAAATACATTTACCACATCAAAATCTCTTATTAACAAATTTAATTTGGCTGACTATAAGCGAAAGATTGTGATGACTTAAAGAGAATAACACATATTGCACTGCAGCCTTCCCCTCATCTCTCACACAAGCGCATGCATGCACATGTCACGCTTGAACTATGTTCTCTTGGCAGCGAGGTATTGTCTGTAGTATTTGTGGGTGACTGGAACAGATAATCAGTTGTTTAGCTGTCCTCTTCTTCCCACAGGAAAGAGCTGACAGCTTTAGGCCATCACTTAGGTCACGTATTAGAGGCTGTATTATCATGGTGTCTGCGCAAACACACACAGACACACATTCACGGCCATATACACACTCAAAATTATCCCCTGTGTGGCAGCTATAGCAGATGGAGTCCTGAGTGACATGTCCTGGCAAAGGAAGGTTACATCATGTAAATAATGTGATACTCTGCCAGACTTTAATGACATTAGAATTAATTCCAACTCTGTGTTTTATGCCCCACACATACACCCAGTCAAACACACACACGCACGCACACACACAGAGACCTCATTCAGTTGTTTACTATGCTCGTTTGCATCTGTAAGCCTCAGCTGGCTTTGAAATTATATTTCTGGTAATTATAAAGTTGATTATGACATTTTAACTTAATGTATTCTAAGGTTCAGAATACTTACTTGCTAAGTGAAGTATTTTTGGAGATATTCTCCACTTTACAGTGCAGCTCTGCTAACCATATGCTGTTTAAAACTGATTATTAGATTTGATTAATGTGTATCATGCACAATTACTGGAATATAATTGAACACAGTGGTCGCTTTTGGCACTGCTCCCTGACAGTGGACATGTGCCGACACGACTGAGGGAGTTAAAAAGGCCAAGCAGCTGCCGAGGCAGACGTGACTTCTGCTTGAGCCAGAAAAATGTAATATGTTCAAACTATATTTCACTGTATTGTTTACTTTGAAGCCCCCAGATGTTGTGAACATGTGGATGTTTTATATGGTAGTTAACAGCAGGTCATGCTTGGACTGCCACTCCCTCAGAAACAATTAATAAACTATAAACAGTCTAATGTCCCCTCCCCTGAGCATTAGGTTCATACTGCTTCCGTGCAGAGAAGAAAGGCGGTGAAAATTCACTTTCGGTTCAGTAGGGGGGATTTCTTTTAACTTTTTACAACTTCTCTGCTGCGGAGCGGTAGCTGTTCATTTGACCAGCACTTAGGGGATGTTACAGTGAGAGCAAACTGATGATGGTGCTGAACTCAATGACTCCCTGTTTCTCCCAGCTGTTTTTGTTTGCTGCTGTGCACAGACACCTTATCCAAAATGTAAGCGCATTTTGTTTCAAGTGCGGCTTGTTCTGACATGATGCAAGTAAATATATCTGTTGTCTGGTGGCGTCTGATCTGATTAGTGTGCCATGAAAGGCTCCATTGAGCGCAGGAATCTGGTTTATGCAACATGTCCAATTATAAATGTATAAATGGATGACTGGATTTCGGCTTTGAAGGCAGATGGGAAATTCATTACACCAAACAAGCCTTAAAAGGAAAACATGGAAAAGTCTAGCTTTTGTTTGTGCTTTTCTGCTTTGAGCTTCACCTGTCCCAAAGGACGAATGCATTAAAGATTTGTTTTATTGTAGAGACACTGTGCAAAAGCTTATCAATTTTTTAAACAAAGCCCCCCCCCCAAAAAAAAAAAAAAAAAAAAAAAATAAAAAAAAATAATTAATA
>VVHJ01056868.1:0-24520 GCA_015107715.1 Tylochromis polylepis | reverse complement strand
AAGCTCAGTGTTTCAAACCTTACGCTGTAACTACAGCCCAGCCCATGCAGCAGTATATTAATGACTAACCTCGTAACCTCGTGGATGGATTATTTCAGTTGTTCTCCTGACTGAAGTTTGGTCCGTTTACAGCATCCTGCCATGCCATTGCATTTGTCCCTAACCATCAGGAACCCTCGCGTTAACTTTTATCGAGTGGAAAAAGCGTTCATCCTCCAGCTTCACTGTTTATATTATGCTAACATAGCTGTGTAGCTAGCCACCATGTAGCACATCATTATATACCAGCTAGCCAAAATTCAGTAACCCTACAAATGTCACTGCTGTTTAGTTTCCTGTCTTCATTTATGTCAGAAGTGATAGCAGAGGTGTACGTTTAAGTTTTTTCAGAAATCCCTCAGTCAGAACATGGTATATTATGTTTAGATGAAAACTAGCGAGCTAACTCCCTGCTAACTTCTAACTCCGTTAAATTTCATAAATCCTGTTTTCATGGATGTTAAACTTAACTGTTCCACCTGGTAGAGCAGCCACACTGATCATTTTATTACAGATGAAAGAATTTAGACAGTTTGTAACTCTCAGTGATGCCGCAGTGTTTGTTTGACTTTGGATCCTGAAGCAGAGCTGTAAGTTAGTTATGCTGCGGGAATATACTGATAATTATTTTGCAGCATTAGCTGATAAAGAATTTTGAAAATATTACTAGCAGTTTCAGTGAATGACTGTCCCTATCTACTTAAAATGTGTTTATCTAGTTAAAATTGTTACTAGTCCTCATTTGTGTCATTGTCAAGAGAGTGGGTGAAGTAATTTGGAAAGTTAGCCAGCTAGCAGTACCTCTCTGATATGATTTTGCTAGCTGTACTTTAGCTATGCTAATCTGATGATGGTTATAATAATATTAACTGATGATGCAATTTATCAGCTTCCAGGGTTCATAAATTCTCAGAGCAGCCCAGGGAGTTTGGATAAGTGGGTATTTGACTGTATCCACTAAAACCAGTCATTTAAAATTACACAGACTGCTGTTTGTCTGTGTTAGCAGGCATGCTAGTGCTTGCTAATATAGAACTAGTTAGACTGCTTCATTATATAAAACTGACTTTTTTCTCAATTCCCAATTTAGCAGCTAGCTGACTAACCTTAGCTTCTATTGTAATGTTGTCTCTGTTTAAATCCTGTATGAAGCCATGTCAGTGTTGGTTTTTGTCCTCGTGTGAAGTCTGGGTTGTGCTTGGAGATGCTTGTTTGGTGAAGTTATTGATTGGCGGACTCCATTTCTAAGCTAAAGTTAGATAGAATTGCTCACTGTTTTCTACTCCTATGTTTATCTCATAGTTTAAGTTCCCAAATGATAAACTCATAAGTAAAAATATATATCGGTGCTGAACAATAAAGCATTGTGTACTTCGATATTTGAAGTAGCATGCACTATGCTGGTTATACATTTTTATTTTTAATTACTTTGTATGATGTGAGAAGTTTTTCCTGATCACAACAATAACGTAATCTTCCTAAACCCTAAAGAGAGTCAGACTTAGTGTTTACATACCTCACGCACACACACACACCCTTGACTATGACATCAGCTCATAGAAAGGCTGTAATTCAAGCAGACACCACCCTGAAAGCTCAGCTGCAGGTCAGCACAGTGACAGTAGCGACACTAATGCTGCGGCTGACAGTAAGATATCACACGGATCATTCACTCAGATCAGATCTTGACATGGACGAGTAGGTAAAGTCTCGTTGTTAATGACTACAAGGGTCTACAGAAGATACTGCTGTATCTGCAGTCATTTGGACACAGTTTAACCACAGACTGTAGGTAAAAGATGGACATTGTGACGTCATCAGCACAAACATGGTGCAGAGGTCCAGTTCAGTTGAGGTGAAGTCGAGCAGGCAGCTAGCAGCTACAGTCACCTGTGTCGCCATCCACCTGTCAGTCAAAGAGGCCACGCCCCCATCCTCATTAGCTAGTCCCGTCTCCCCTTGTCATTGACTTCGTACATCTCAGATTTCCAGTGTAATACTGATGCCAGAAGGCTGGACGGGCTAATGCACAGGGCTGGAAACATCATTGGTCAGAATCTGAAGGAGTCAACGAAAGTCAGGAGGTCATCATGAAGAACCAGTCTCACCTGCACCACTCCACAGAGGCAGCAGAGCTCCTTCTCCCAGACTGATTCAATCCCACCGATCATTCCTGCTCTTCTCTGGCTGTTTTATAGCCTGTGGCACATTTAAACAACATAAGTTGACTCAAAAACTGATTTAAAGAAGGCACATTTACATTCCAGCTCTTTCTCAAAAAAAAAAAGTCTCAATATACATGAAAAGCTAAAAGGAAATAAAATAAAAATCACACTGATATAGTGGTAATTAAATTGTATTCAGAATTTTCAGATTGACGATGATTTATGAATCATGACACTATGCTCTCCCCTACACCTGCCTTTGTAGGATAAAATTACTGGTATCATACTGGTATCTGCAATACTGGCCCTGTATTTACTTGGTATTTGGATCGATACCAAAATAGTGGATGAATAGTACAAAGACAATATGTTGTTTGATATTTTATTGTGTTTAACTAACTTATCAGGATGACTGCTGATAAATAACTTTTCTAACTAATCTAGGTTTGTCTGTGGACGGCAGCAGATAACGTTTATAACTTAGCACCATTGTAAAGATTAAATATGATAAAAAAAGTTATTTACGCTACATTAATTTGCATCAGATATGAAAAATTTACCGTTACTAACTAAATACTTACTTTTATCTGACACCTTTCCAAGTGAAACTCTGCAACTTGTGAACCAAAATGGGCGTTTGTGTGAATTTTTCCACCTGGAAATTATTATCATTTTATTTTTTTAAATTACTATTATTTTGACATCCACAGTAACATCTTCTACGCAGTTTTTTTTTCAATATGTGAAGTAATTTAAGATCCAGAGGGCATTTCAGAGCCATTACACCCTCACTAAATGTTGAAATTCAGATTACTCATAGATTATCCGGTGCTCTCAGATTAATTTTGTTGTGTAGGAGTTTCCTGGGGATGAAATAAACCGCTGATCGAGGGGGGGCAGTTGTGTAACTTACACACGAGTTTTCGGCATTACCATAACGGTTCCCATAGACAATAGAGCCGCTACTGCGCATGTCACAGTTTGATATGCGGCTACTTTCAAATGCTGTGGGAAAATAAACGGCGATGCTACAGCCGTGACAGGAGTGTGAATATTGGAAGATTTCTGAAGTCTTACAAGCTGGTATCAAAGTGATATTTAAAATGTGTAAACTTAGGTTTTATTAAAAATTAATGTTTACTTATCTAAATGTATTGTCTAGACATTGGTACAGTGTGGAGAAAATATAGTCTGAAGATTTATGTTCTTACTGTTCAGATGTGAAGCTGGACTTATTTGCAAGAATAATAGTATATGAAAACAAAAAACAGATCAAATGTTAGCCACTGAATAAAACAAATAATAAAATGTATTAGATTTATATATTATATATGTTCCATATGGATAATACATATATCAGTTTTGGGACGTTTCTGGATTTTTGACCTTTGCAGAAATTTGGATGTAACAGAAAGTTAGGTAGAATGATTTAATTGTTGTAAACGATGCAGTGTCTGAATTCTTTTACCTTCTGAGTGAGAAAAATATTTTTCTTTTTTGTGTGAATTTAAATCTTAATTCTTCTTGTTAATTCAGGACTGTCTCGTCCACCTGCTGAATCGCAGTCTGTATCCATACTTGCGCATAAACAGGAAGACTGGAGATGGAAAGAAAGTGTTCGGAAATTTTCATTTTTTAAAAAAAAAGAGACGATTGTGATAAGAGTTCCTGAGTGTCTCTGAAGGCAGCAAAGGTAAGCCCCGCCCTCACAGCCGGCGGCCGCAGCGGTGCGTTCAGGAGACTTTTTCCGGAGTGTTTGAAAGTTGTCAACAGAGAAGCAGAGGAGGGAGCAGGAGATCAGCGGCTTTAACCGGACTTTGGAGCTCGGAGGAGGAGGAATGGGCTGCACTCAGAGCAAGGTGAGACACACGGGCAGGAGACCCGCTCGGACCCCGCCGGCTCCCGGCACAGCTCCGCTTTGTCTTCTGTTTCTCTGCCGCCGGAGGTTCATTAGCAGGCGGCCGGCGGCGGCGAAGCGTGCCGGGAATGAGCGGCGGAGAGTGGACTGTGTGTCCGCGGCACAGCCTGCATCTTTACCCAAGTTTAACCGAGTCACAAACACGGCGGCAAGTGGAGATTTGGCGCTGAAATGCGGGAAAAACGGCGCTTTCCTCGTCCTGAACATCTGTTTCTAATCTGGAGTTTGAGTTTTCCCACGATGCTCCTTTCTAAGAAGTGACCTCAGACACATTGATTTAGAAACTCTCTGAAATTCTCCTGTGTGCAGATAAAGTGCGTTTATTTACGAGCTTAAAGCAGCTTTAGTGCGGTTTTAGCACCAAAACGTGCCGCAGTGAGCTCGACTTCCCTCCGTGTGCCTCACTCAGCTGAGAGGTTTGATTTAAAAGGAGAAGTTTACATCAGTTTAAACCAGCTGCGTTCATGGGCCACAAACAGTGGCTCAAACCAGGACACAAAATCCTAAAAACACCTTTCTACTTATGGTTTTATTGCTGCTCTGCTAGAACAGCTTTGCTTCACTCACAGTTCTTATTAATGCGGATTAATGAGTCCCTGGGCCTCTGAATCCATCCTTTCTTCTGATAGGCTGCCCCTCATAAGCAAAAAGTTTGAAGAGTTTGTGGGTGGGACTAATGTGCCTGAGATGACCATATTGGGCAAAAGATCATCCTTACTGGAGTTAATGGTGGTAAAAACTAGAATTTTGTTCCCTCCTTCTTTGCAGAACCCTCGTTCGTGTCATGTCGGACCCTCAGTTGAGGCGTTTCTGAGTTTGCAGCTGCAATTTTTGACTTTCTGAGCGTGTCCACTAGTTCACCTCCACGTGTGGCTCAGCTGTTGGTGCTTAATGTGTCTCTGCTCTGTGTATGAATTTGCAGCGTTCGCCCATCCTGTGGCTGTAATTCTGCCCCACTCGGGGGTAAAAGTGAAGTTTGCCAGCTGTTGTCTTCCTCTGGTTATTGATAGAAAGAGACGGCGCCACTAAAACTTCACACAGTGTCCGAAAGGAGGTCCGGGGGCCTCCTGTTGTCCCGCTGGCTTGGACTTTGATATCACTGAAGCTGAGTCCTCTCTGATCCTTTCAGCAAGCAGGTTGCAGCATTTTTCTGAAGCTGAGAGAAAGTTTATGACATCAGCAGTTGCAGAGATTCAGAGAAAAAGGTTCCCAGCTCCATACTTTTGGTTTTGGACTGTGTTAGAATAACTTTGCATGATTCACAGTTTAAAGTTACCCTTATTAATCCTATACTGGACGTTGATGCATCCTTTACCTGAAACAAGCTGTTTTAGCTCCTCCCCCTTTAAGGCTTGACTCGATTTATGTGGCGCTATGATGTTAATCGCTAAATGTGACATAGCACACACAGATTTATTTATTTTTGGTCTTTAAAAAAATGTCACATCTATGGCCATCTTTTATTTACAGTCTGTGCTCAGGGCCACTTACAATCGTAGAAACTCTCACACTTTTTATAGCGTCGAGTAATCAACAGGAAATGTGATGACATCATATTTTCCTAAACTTCATGTCCCATCTGCAAATGTGTGGCGGGTGGGACCGCCCCCAGCTGCTATTGGACAATCCAGATTTTTTTTTGGGCTTTACTCACCTTTAAATTTTGTGTTTACTGTGACTGATTGACCAGCTGAAACATTTAGACTTTTCCATCCGATTGATCCGACTAATGGAGCTCCTGATATCGACGAGCTGCAGCTGAAGCCTTCGGTTGGAGCTTCAGAGTGAAAACGGTGGACTTGATGGATAATGTGATGTTGATCCTGGTTTAAATGCCTGCCTCGGGCACATTGCTCCATCGCAGAGGCGGCTGAAGATGCTGTTGCATAACGCAAAGCTGAGTAAATCTTTGATTAGCTCAGAATAGAACGGGGCGGGTTAGAGAGGCTCAGAGCCTGAGGAGGAAATCCACACTCACACTGACGGCTTTAATAGCATTTCACATTAAAGCAGACTTATTTACACTGCTGCTCAAATTATACCTTCCCCACTAACATCCACAATGATTTCTGAATGATTCCTATAACTGTTGTCAATCACAACATTTCTGTTTAATTTAATGGCTTTTCTATCACAAGTTAAAATTCTGAACCCAGTTTGGGATCGAAATCTTTTTAAATCTGTTGACGCTTCCACACAGCGATATGGAAACTAAAACTCGTAGCTGCAAACCCCTTTGAAACCCTACACCGTAACACGGTGTTGGGCAGTGACTGGTCCATTTGGTACCATCGTTTCCTCCTTCTTTACTGCTGCCGCCATTTTTCAAATGGCCTGGAAGGGAATGGATCAGCTGTAGGAGAGAAACTCTGCTGCCAGCCAGTGGTGACATTGCAGAGTCACGGCGGTATCTGTGCTCGCTATGCTGAAGGCTATAGACAGAATCACTCGTAAGGATGCGTGCGACTGATAATGGTGCCGCCCCACGCTAGTTCATACCTGAAACAGGTGAAATGTGATTGAACTAACCTTTAATGTGCATCAGTAATTGCCTAATGTGGCACCACGTGTGCGTACAGCGTAAAAAGCCGGACATTCAAAGTACGATTTGGTGCTTGAAGAATGCGATTAATGCAGACTGGAGGCTCTTACATGAACACACAGCACGTACGCCCCATATTTAACTTCGTCTGTTAGACTGAGCTCCGTTTTCTTTCTTATTAAAATGAGAGCGCTGTGTTGATGAAGTTATGGAAATAACCGTGAATCAACTGTTAAGGACGTCCACGTAGGAAGCATTTCGCTCAACGAGCATCGCATTGTTGCGCACAGTTTTACGCTAGCAACCACTGAGCTTTCCAGGGTATGGTCGTCTAGGTAACCGTGCATTTACTGCTCTGTCAGGTGTAAATCAGCAGTACTCTTCGCTATCGTTGGTTTCAGCTGCTCGCCTCACAGTTGGCAGAATAACTCGGGACACACCCACCTGCTTTATGTTGCTGAACGTCACTGACTCTCTGCGGTCTGTGGTCGCCCCGCATCGCTGCTCTTCGCTAGACGCCCCTTTAGCATGGCTGGTATCGGTCTGGTACGAATGGTAAGTTAATGAACTTGGAGTCATTCTTCTTTTTAAAATGAAAACACGACAAACATCTGAGAATGTAAACTAGTTTTATAAGTAAAATAATGAAAATAAAATGAAGCGTGAGTGTTTCCCACTCTTGGTTTTTATTCACGGACATGTTAGTTCCTCTGCTCTCTGTCTCGCTGTGTGTGCACCTCCTCACACACGGAGTGGAGCAGCCAGAGGAAAAGTTTCCAAAGACGTTGGACACAAAGTAACCACTGAGCCTTTTTACCGGCTCGTCGTAGCCTCGGACACAGAGAAGAGATCTGATACGTGTAAGGATGGTGGCTGATTAAACCAGCAGTGCTTCTGTCTGATGACAGTGTAGTTTAACGTGTTTATTAGTTTGTGATGGGTGGTGGATGGAAACAGCTGAAAGGATGTTTTTCTGGACCTTGGAGTTTGTTGATCAGGTGGTTTTTATAGTGATAACAGTAATGAGCGCTGCACCTCGCTGTGGGTCAGAGAGGGAAAACTCAGGCTGAATCTTATAAAATCTTTAATCCTAAACACATTTTAAAGTCCGCGTGCATCAATTTAACCTCAGCCAGAAGCCCTGGTGGTGAATCCACAGCTGTGATTGTTGAAAACATGTCAGTAGCTGTTGCAGCTCTACGTTTGATCACTGTTAAACACACACATTCTCAGCTAAGTGTTTACTTAAGGATTTATGAGGCTGTGTTTGTTGTGTTTGTTTCTGAGGGTATCTGTTCCCGTTTCGTCCGGATATTCAAGCCTCTGACCATTAACGCCGCTCGTGTTGCTGCTCTGCTCGCGTGCAGTTTGTTTCTCACCTTCGGTCTTCTCGTTCACACCCGTCCAGTTGTTTCCACCAACAGATGGTGTGACGGCTCTGAGGTTACAGTCGTCCACCGTCTGGACTCCAGACTCAGTTTTATATCGGAGCAGACGGTCTGTTTTAAAGATGACGGGAGAAGAGTAACGTGGGTGGAGGAAGATGTTTTGGAAATAAGAGTTGGCAGGACTCGAAGCTTAAAACTCGAATACCTGAACGCACTTCTGCTTGTTCGGTTTCTGCTCCCCCTCTGTGTGAACTTTATAACCTCTGTGCGGTAAAACTATCAGTCCACTACACGAGCTAAAATAACGGGAACTAATGAATACTGATTAATTCAGCTTTGAACCACTGATCAAAATGTCAGAAGGAATAACAAATATCTTGATTCTGTTTTTATCTACGCAGAATTTAAACATCTTCTTTTTTCCCCCAGAAAAACTCACAAAATAAACCGTCATAAGTGATCTAAAAAAGAATTAGTGAAGTTAGGAAATACTCTGGCAGTGGCCTTGATTGGATGGTGTTTTATTTAAATAAAGAGTGGTTGTCACTTCTGTCTCTTAAAACAGACGCTGCAGTTTCTGTTAAACCCATCGATGCTGTGTTTTAGTCACGTGTTATCGCAGTGCTCTGTAAGAAAATGCAGGTCGAGGGCAGTGTGTACTGGAAGTAGTAAATTATTCAGGAGTGTTTTGGGTTTGGTACAGTTGATAAACGAAGCTGTGCAGGAAAAAATTTCAAAGAGGATCTCAGTTCTGCTCCCTGACATGTCGTCGAGTTCTCCACTTCAGAGGAATTCACTTCACTACCTGCTTGATTGATCTGAAATTTAACTTAAGACCAGACAGCTGGTTTAACAGTAAGACTGCATGTGCTAACATTAGCAATGCTAGCATTCTTTTGTACAGGTTGACCTCTGTGAGCGATGTATGAGCACTCTGACTGGGAGCTTACATATCAGTTTATTCTGACATAAAAAAATCCTTTAGTTTTTTTTTTCTGTTCCACTTTTCTGAAGTTAGCCTGCCGCGGCGGCAGGCAAGTCGTTATTCAAGACGTTCTACTTCTAGCAAAGTTTTTTTTCTCGGGGACCACGAGGCGCTCTCGGACCAGATATAAAATCTACTCGGGGAGGTGTGGGGTCCTGGTTTTAGGAGGCACCTCTGAACTCCTCTCCCTGTTTCTAAACTACGCCAACCACCAGAGGAAGTTCGTGTCACCTGCTTTCATCCACGACCTCATTCTGCTGGTAACTACCAGTGACAACAAACCTGCGTCGCTGCTAACGCTGCGCTCCACCTCTCACTGTGTGAGCAGGAGCAGCTCCCTCCTGAACCAAACGGGGTTACTCCTGTATAGGCAGCTCCTCCCTCCTGACCCCCTCAGAATCAGCTGATTTATCTTTAAAATGGAGACCTTTCATCTGCTCTCACTTGTTCTGAGCACACACCACACTACACCGCCACGTGGTGATGAAAGTTTACCCAGGATGCACGTTTTAAAGTTTGCTCCAGCGATTTATCAGAGATCAGATCAAACATCCTGCTCTGATGGCTCCATCGTGCTGATGCTCAGAGTCAGCATGAAGAAACAGAAACCAGAGCTTAAATGTGTTCTAGTCCTATAAATATCATGTAGGTTTCTTTAGTGTCAGGGAGGCTAAAACAAACAAAACAAAAAACGCTTTAAAAAGTGTGAAACTTTGAAACTCTTCACAGTGAGAAGGTTGAAGTTTGCACGGCTTCATTGAATAAACAAAATTTTTTATTTTTTTTAAACCAGCTGATTCTGAGGAGGTCAGGTGGGATTGTTCATGGCACGGAGACTGTTTCAGCTTTAACTTCAGCTCGTCGTTTACTCGCTCAGCTGTTCAGTCGCCGAAGTTTGACCCAAACTTGTTAATTGGCGTTTTTTTCCTCGTGGTGGAGGTTTCACGGAGCAGAGTCCGGTCTCTGCACTCTGCTCCGTGAAACCAGGCGTGTGTTTCTGTGCAGGCAGGTTTTTCTCCAAGGTGCAGTGTTGTTTAAACACAGGAGAGGAATCTCACTTCTGATTTATGGCCATTTTAAAAAGTGAGGGCCTCCACAACGCCTGCAGGAACATATGCTTCTCCTCACCACCACCTTCCTCCTCCTCAGAAGTTGAACGCTGCTCAGCTCGAGTCCACGTCGACGTGTTTGAGCCAGAGATATTTATTGTTTCAGCACCGAGTTTAAATAAAGAGGGTGTCCAGTTTTCAGAGCAGAGTTTAAAGTGTTTATATAGAGAGAGAGTGTGTGTGTGTGTGTGTAGCAGTGTTTTAGGGCGTGATTGTTTGGCCTCAGTGTTTGAGCAATATGATGGTGTGAGGCAATACAGTAAGTATTTCAGTGTGTGTTTGGATACACGCCTAACTTAGGCAAGTGTGTGTGTTGCTGGGATTGAACAATGCTGGTTAAGTAATGAGTGTTTCCTGATCGATATTTTTCTTTCTTTAACGGGAGAAACGAGTTTTCGGCGTTCCGTTTTTCTGTCTGAAGTGATGCTGGCTTCCTGTGAGCTGCCAAAAGATTCACGGCAGTTTATGGTGACAGATCCAGCGATGACTGTCGCACAGATGCTGCAGGAAAGCAGGGGTTCGGTATTTGCACACGGATGCTTCAAAACAGGGAAAGTCTTTTTAATGCAGCTTAAGAAAAAAAAAACCCTAAGATTTAGAGCCAAATTCTGACCTGCACCTTCACCTGCAGGCGACTGTTTCCACTGTTCACGCCCGCTGAACATCAGTGTTTCTGTTTTCTTTGCTTCTTTTATTTAATTTGCGTATTTGATTGCTGCTGGTCTGAGATCAGCCTAACAAAGTGTTGTTGTACGACAATAAAGTTTTATCTTTATGTGCTTGTAAGTCAGCTGACATGCTGCCACTTCCTTTACTGACATGGCGCCTTAGAGAGACAGGCTGTATTATCTGGACCCCAGCGTCGTTATGCTGTTTTTAAAAAGTTGATGTTATTTTCTGTTTATGCTGTTTGTATATGTAACGGCACTTTGTGAACCCTGGTTTATTTTAAAGTGATTTGTAAATAAAGGTGGTATGGTATGATGTCGTACACAAAGTATTTCAGTGTTAAGACCGTATGAAAGTTGGATGTGATGTCACAACGTGTCTTTTGTCCCGTCTTTCTCCTCTCAGCCCTAACCGGTCGCGGCAGAAGGCCGCCCCTACCTACACCTGGTTCTGCTGGAGTATTCTTTCTGTTGAAAGGGAGTTTTTCCTTCCCACTGTTGCCAAAATGCTTGGTCAGAGGGGGTCATCTGATTGTTGGGGCTTTCTCTGTTTCTCTGTATTATTGTAGGGCTTTACCTTACGATATGAAGCGCCCTAAGTCAGCTGTTGTGATTTGGCGCTATATAAACAAATTTGAATTGAAATTGAATGCCTCAAGTTGAGTGTATCTGCAATCGCCATCTTAGTTGCACAAAAACAAATGTGATTGCGAAGGGTGGCTCTGACTGTTAAACCGTGTGCTCATTGGCTAATGACTAGTGACTGATGAGTCGTTGGTGGTTTCGTACCACAGATAATCTTGTATTTTGAAACATGGTTTAAACAAGATTTACAAAACATATTTTTTTTTAATTCAGTATGAGCCAAAACGAGTGACTGAGTCCGTAAACTCAGCAGGGGCGTGTTTACAGAGTCTGTCGCCATCTGGTGGCCTTCAGATAAAAAGCACGTTTAACGCACTTCCACACTGACCTCTTTTTTCCGATCTAGAAACAACATCTGTTTTTTTAAATTACATCTATGCTTCTCTCGCTGTAGACCCTGACTCACTTGGCCCACCCACAGTCTCCCTCTGAAGCCCCTCCCACAACCTTGCTGCACCCTCTCAAAGTTCTTCTATAGCGTGGAGGGAAACATTGAAATTATAATAATAACTAGAAGTTTGTCGGTGTAATTATTCCATAGTCAGAACACGTGTTTATCTATTTTATATCAGTTTTTTGACGTCTTAAAGCGTTTATTGTCCTCTCATTGTTTCATACTTCAGAGGGTAAAACAGTCACACTGGTTTAAGTTAGATTATGTTTGGTTTTAAGACGTTTTTAAGGCTTTCAGTGAATCACTTGATCATTTTATTTGTCTGCTCCACCTTTTCCAGGTGAAGCGCCAGGTTTTTACATTAAAAACGCTTAATTCATATTAATGTTGAATCATTTATTATATTTTTATAGCTCCTCACCCAACACCCTATCACACTGTGAAATCTTTTGAGTCTTTCTTTATGCAACTGGCTGTGGATTCAGACCTGCCCCAGGTGATGGATCCTCTCTGTGCAGGCACCGAGCGGCTGCAGGTCTTTTGGTTTTCAGCAGCAGGAACAGGCGTCTGTTGTCCTGCAGCAGCTGAAGTTACGTAACGCACGAAGAAAAGAGGGAAAGTTACAGCGTCAGTCATGTGGAGACTAATGAGACGCTTTCATAACAAAGTCCCTGCTCCAGTTAGTCACCCGGAGCGGACCAGGACTCAGGCACATCATAACGCTTAACATCATGTCTAATTATTATGGGACGTTATTAAAGGTCATCTCTGAGCAGGTGGTAGCGTACATTAAAAGCTCAGAGCTTCCCTGACTCGAGGTTTCGTTATCAGTCTGTGATTTTTAGTGTGACGGACCGGCGGCGAATGTTCTGTAAAAACTCCATGAGTGTCAGATCTTCCTTTCTTGTGAGTCGCTCAGCGTTTCTCTTCCACCTCACCATCAATAGTAAACAACACTAGCTAATGTTAGCTTAGCAATGAAGTCTACCAATCACTAACATCACCAGATGAAATGCCAGTCGGGCTCCCAGCACGCTAACCTTAGCTGGTAAAGTGGGTATCAAGCAGTCTGGCAGCATTAGCAGCATTAGCTGATATTAGAGAGTCGCTTTTCTCTAATGGAACCGGTCAGACCCGACAGGAAGTTGACTGTCAGCATAAAACCACTGTTGACATCAGCATGGCTGTAATTACGACAAATGCCAGTCGGGCTCCACGGTGCCGGGCAGTGAGCACAGGGCCCACTGGAGGACGTCAGGCCCTTGGGTCACCTGATTGTGTGGTCAGAGACATTCACACCAGTGGCCTACTGGAGGTTATCCTGTTCCTCCTTGCACAAAGGAGCAGACATGAGCCCTGCTGATGGGTTAAGGACCTTCTGCAGACCTGTCCAGCTGACCCGTCTCCAGGAGTCTCCTCTATGCTCCTGAGCCTGTGCTGGGAGACACACCTGATAATGACACGTGTTGATGTTTCATCCTGGAGCAGATGGACTACCTGTGGGACCTCTGCAGGGTCCAGGTATAGCCTCATGCTGTCAGTAGCTACACTGACACTAGCCAAATGCAAAACTAGTGAAAAAACAGTCAGAGAATGTGAGCTGGGAGAAAATGTGAGTGGGCTGCAGCTGTGAAATCATTCCTGTTTTGGGGGTTCTCATCGTTGCCCCTCTAGTGCAGCTGAAACTGCCACTTAAGTCAGTATCCCAGAGGTTTGATGCCATTCTCTGATTACTTTTAATTTCTTATGTGTGTATAATACGTGTTCATTAAGAGGAATTTGAACTTCTGTTTATTTACTGCAACTTCTCCTTTTTGTCTTATCAGAAGAAAAGCAAAAGCAAGAAAGCAGAGAAGACTCAGAAGGCGAACAGCCGCCAGGATGAAGAAGGTGAGTATATTTTACACAGATATTTATGCATGTGCTGCAGACTGTGGTTTCCTCTTCACAGTTCTTTCACTTCCTGTTTGCTTCTCTTGTTTTTCTGAACTTAATGTCATGAGAATCAGTCTGACTGATGATCAGAGGTTTCACTCCGCTGTAATGCAGCTGTGGTTGTGTGAACTCATGCTTCATATTTTAGGAGTACAAAGACTTTTTCTGAGGAAAAAGGACCGACCTCTTCCTCTCTGAGTGATGTCACAGAATTGTTTCTAAAAAAGTTCTCGTTGGGTTAAATGCATGTGTGATAATTACAGCACGTTCTTGTCCATAAATGGGCTGGTATTTGGATGGTGACACAGATTTTTGTAATTCTGCTTCTGTACACTTCCACCGTGGATTTAAAATGAAGCAGCTGAGATATGATTGGCTTCATCCTCTTTTCTAAAATAAAAATAATTTTTAAAAAAGCCAGGAAAAAGAGCCAGGACACTCCTGGAACGGGAGTTTATTCTAAGGCTTTTTGTGCGTCTCCAAGTTTTTTAATGAGCCATCAAGCTGCCAGGCGCTGCAGATGAAAATGAGCCTGTGTGCGGATAAATTGTTGCATGACAGACTAAAGAAGTAATGCTTTCTGACCGTTCCTAAATAAACAGAAACAGAAGTGACATCATCACCAGAGCATCACAGGTGTCTGTTCACACCTGTTACAACACTTTTATCTCCCCCTAAAAAAACAAAAAAACAGGTCTTACAGTTTTACCTGTTCAGGTTTTCCAGCGACAGTTTATATAGCATAGCATTGATTTTATGCTGCTGTGTTTCTTTTTCCTTATTTGGGTCAAAGGCTTAGGCTAGTTCTGTTTTTGCAGGACAGATGTCTCCACCTCAGACACATCCATCAGTTGGAGCAGATTATTAACATTTTTCTTTACTTTCGCTGCCTCATAGCCTGACAGTTAGCCTCGCGTTTATTGTATGTAAGTGCAAAATAATTCAGTAACAGGGAATCTAAACATGCTTGTCACCAATGAAAAAACAATACATAAAACAAGTTTTTTTTCCCCTTTTTTTTTTTTTACATAAGTGTTTTCAAAAAGTTCTCTAAACTCAGGCTTATTGTCAGTCATCCATCCGTTTTCTTCCATTTATCCAGTTCAGGGTTGTGGAGAGGGGGCTGGAAACGATCCCAGCGGTCACAGGGCAAGAAGCAGGGTACACCCTGGAGAATATTGCAGATTAGCAGAGAGACTTTATCTGATAGCACTTTTCATGCCGAGTTCAGAGTGCCTCACATATGGCCGACAAGCCGATGATAACAGGCAGAATTTAATAAAACAAGGCAAATAAGTGACAATTTAAAGTAAATTAAAAAGAAGAAAAGTCATTCACAAAATTTAAAATACTTAAAGTGAAATAAATGAAATACAAAATAAATAAAGTCAGAGTCCGACCAATATATCGGCCAATATTGGCTGATTGTCGATCTGTCCATATCAGTTTTAATAATGGCCGACGAATGAAAATGAAAAATGTAAGCAGAGACTGTAGAAACACCCTTCAAACCTGTTACAAGTGATGATGCTGCATAGTTTGCCCACCGGAGGGCGCTGTGCAACTTCCCTGCTGGCAACGAACGACAACCAGCTGGTCGGCATAAACGAGTAATCCACTACTTCTTTAAACTGCATTATCATATTATGTTAAGGGCTTACAAATGATTACACATAAGGAATGTTGGGGATATCGGTTTACGCCAGATACTGGCCCATATATCTGACTTTTAATGAGGTAAATATTATTGGTACTGGCCTTAAAAAAAATCCTGCATCGGTCAGCCAGATAAAATGCACAAAAAAAGGCAGAATCAACTTAAATAGAATAAAATGCATAGAAATGGATGTAATAATGCTGTAAGAGATGAAATGAAAAGATGGAATAAAACTACAAATTGCAGAGTTTAATATAACGTAGTACCATATGTCTCATCATGTGCCGGTCCTATGAAAACGGTCAACATTCACATTTTTATGAGCTCCGATTTCCCAGCAGTGACAAACGAGCTCTGAGCGATCGTCCTCGCGCTGATTTTATCAGAGTGACTGAATGAAGCAGCTGCTTTGAAGGTTTGACTCACCACTGACGCTCGCTGTGCCCTCATTTCCTCCTGTTTACGAGCCGCTCGGAGAAACCGCTGCTCTGATGGAGGAAAACGTGTCGTCATCCTGTGAATCACTTCAGCTGGAAGTTCACATTTAAAAACAACATTTTTGCACATTTATTCATTCATTCGTGTTTTCTTTGGTTGAAAATTGCACAGTTTCGGCTCTCGGATGAGTTTCGGTTTAAATCTCCTCTTCCTCTCATGTTAAATTGTCTCCACGTGGATCTTAAAGCTGTAAAAACGCGACTTTGTTGCTCTGAGCTCCGTCGTGTCTCATTTTTCTGTGTTTACATGCTGCTGCAGGACTTTGTGAATAAACTCAAATCAAAGTAAAGCTGGTCTTTGTTTAAACATCAGACAGGCTCTGACCTGTTTGGGTCTGAATTTGAACTGGGATTATTAGAAAAATACGGATATTAAGTAAGGCCTGAAAGCCCCGTTGGCTCCCGGTATTAAAATATGTGGCAGCTTGTTTTTGACTCCAGATGTTTTGTTAATGATTACCCTCGTTGTGTTTGTCACGGCTGAAATGGGTTCATCCAAACTGAAGACGTCACTGAAATTGAATGAACAGATCGTGTGTCTGCACGTCCGCGCTGTAATTGACGGGTTGAAATAAAAACTACAGTGAGAAACACTTCCTGCATACAGGTGTGATTCATGGCTGTGTTTTTGTAAGGATGAACTTCAGCTTTAGACCTTGAGAGAGCATTTTTTTCATCATTCCCACGGTCATTAAAAAGTATAAAGTCAAAGTGAAGTTTAAAAGGCCTTAGATTTTCTGAAATGTTAAATTTGTTTTTTATTTTATTTTTTTGTTAAAACACATTTGCAAAGCGCTTCACAGCTTCAGTAACACATTAACAAACAGGTCATACAGTGTGGCTTTTCCAACGCAGAATCTGGTTATTGATAATGGAGCAGGTCGATAGATAAAATAATTAAAAAAAACAAAATGGTAGAAAAAAAACTTTTCTTCAGTCTTTTTATTGATTTCTATTGAAATATTTTTCTAATATCAACTTGATTGCAAAAGCTGGGAAAATGCTGTCACGGCAGCCAAAACATTAAAGTCGGCCTGTAACAAAAAAGTAAAATAGCTCAAAAACAAAATGCAGGTAAACGAGGAAAGAGGAGCACATTTAAACACAACGAAAAGAGTTCAATAAATAAAAACGTAATTATTCGCCTCTGGATTTAAAATAAGAGTGTGAAACATTTAAAAAGCCCTGATCGGATGACTGTGAGATAAAAGTGGGTCATAAAGGTAAAATAATGTTTATTACTAATTGAACTTAGACATAAATCTCTGGGTTATTAGTAAATATTGTGGAAATTTACTTACATTTTAGGGCAAATCCATCTAAGGTCTGTTATGCTTTAAGCAATAAGTGTGCGTTACTTCAGGTAATGTAAGGTTTACGTAAATCGGGGTTTTTGAAATCCCACTCTCTGCCTGAAGAGGGCGGTGTATTTAACTCTAAAGCGTGTTTGTAAATCAAGTTCACGTTTTTGTGTTGATTGGCAGGTAAACTTACATCAGGTGAGCCGGACATCTGTCTGGAGAAGCAGTTGGAGCGGTTTGAGTGGCAGCTGAGGATTTTAAAGGAGGCCAGTAGGAACCCAGAGAGGGTGGAGCTACTGAAAGACCACGCTGATGCAGAACTGTGTGGCCTTGTACTGACCATCCTTGATAGGGTGAGATGTTGTTCATCTGATAACTGACCTGATCATCTGGAATCACTGTTTGTTGCTGATTGAAAATAAACGGTGTTTGCCGTTTCATACAACAAAGGTTTTGTTTTTTTTTTGGCCATCCAGGAATTGATCTAAACAGCCCAAGAGGTTTTTCAGTGAGTAGGAGCTCTTAGGTACAGCAGGTAGATTAAAATGTAGTATCGTCTGCATACAGAGTGATACTGAATATGGTGCTTATGAAATATAGAGTCAAAGGGTTGTGATATTGCAAATAACAAGGACCTAAAATAGTGCCTTGAGGGATGCCACCTTTAGTAAGACATTAGACGTTTCTTTGTTCTGCCAAAGAAGATTTAAAAAAAAAAAGAAGAAAACCAGTGAATAGACTTTTAAAAAGATGTCAGTGACTAAAAGAGCACAGAAACCAGTGAAGTTTATTCAGTTTCTGCTCATTTCTTTGTAAAACACAGCAGGTTTTTGTGTGGTTTGGTTTGGTTTGTTTTGTTTTGTCTTGGACTTGTTATTACAGTTTTAAGTTGGTGTCTGGTTTTAATGACGCCTGCCCTCCAACCTTTTCATTATTTTCCTCTTTATTAAACTGGATCTGTCCTGACTTCCAGGTGAAAACGGAGACGACGGCCAATTTGAACATCCTGCATGAACAGAAGAGTAAATCTGCTACTGAGGAGCACGAGAGGCACGTGGAAGGTAACATACAGCAGGCGGATGGAGAGTCAACATCTATATCTGCTGCATTTGTTTAACGAGTTGTGATTACGGGACCACAGACTTCCCCTCCTGCAGAGAGACCCCCAGGATAAAAGAAGCGGGAAGTGACTAAAAAGCTACAAACAGCACAGATTGGATCCTCATTTCTTTGTTCTTTTGTCACCCTGAAGTCATTTTTTAGTCTCTTTGTGGTTGTTTTTGTCCCTTTTGGTCTCTAATTAGAATATCTGTAGATGGATAAAAGAACCCACAAGTGAAGCCATTTTTAAAAGTAATCCTGTATGAGTCGTTTCAGATGTTAAAAACATTTTGGCGTTTGAGGGTTTCTAAGTGACCCCAAACTTCTTAGCTATGGTCTACATGTACCTGTTTGAGGTCATGTGATGCTGCGACTATAAACCGAGTTTGTGTTGTTTCCTGCAGAGCTGCAGAGGAGAAACGAGCACGACAAAAATCAACTGACAAAAGAGTTTCAGGCGGCTGAAAACGTTCTCAAGGTAAACGCATCAACGTGGAAAAGACGAGCAGTGTTTTGTGTCTGAAAATCACCTGAGAACGTAAATGAAATTGTGTATTTAACGACTAGATTTAATTGTATTATTGATTTATCTCATAAAGTCTGCTTTTTCTGTTTGTGTGCGAGTAATTATGTTTTGTTTTACCCATTAATTAATAAGTGTTAGTGAAGTTTTTGTTATAGCAGTCTTCATTTTAGAAGATGTTGATGCACTTGGCGGTTGTAATTTCAAGTATTTGTAGCTGATGAAAAGAACAAATATGTGAAGTAACTGTGAGAGCGGAGATCGTTTGTATGATACAGCCCTCAGCTTTCATTAATGAGAGCTTAAAGTTAAAGTCATAGCCTGTATATAAAAGATTCCATGTTTGTCTGTATATATTAGGCTCTGTGTTTGGAAGCCTCAGTATGAGCGGTTACTTATGAGTGCTAAGTAATCAAATAACGTTAGCTAGCTTGGTTATTAAACTGCATAAACTGTATGGGAGCACCACACAGGTATCTGCTAATGGTAATGAGCTGAATGAGTTTAGTATTTTAAGTTAAGGAAATTTGTGGGTCTTAAAATAAACTGTTCTGGGTTTAAAAAAACAAAACAAAAAAACGCCCACTGAATCCAGTTTTTTCTACGGGGGGAAAAAAAGGGAAATAGCGTAAATTACATCAGTAATATTCTGTTAAACAATTCTGGTTATCCTGTTAAATTGTGAATTTGAGGCTTCAGATATTTTGCATTGACATGATTGTAGAAGCCTAGGTGCAGTTTTTTGTGATATACTTAAAAGGTATGCTTTTATTTTGGTAAGGGGGAGGGCAGGAAGTTGGGCGAGAGGAGTGGAGTCACACGGTTTTCTGACCTCTTACCCCTCTTCATTCGATTGAACTGAGTCTTTTGGGTGGTTCTGAGTTCAGGTACTGTGTACATGTTTAAACCTTTGGGAATAAACTGTGGAAAACTACATCAAGGACTGGTGTCAATTATTGGAAAAGAAGAAGAGGGATTATCAGGAGCGTCAAGCTAAGGTTTCACTCGCAGGAAATTACAATAATTAAGCAACATTTGTACATTAGCACTAGGAGCACAGGACATTTTGCCCCTCCTGGCATTGAAGGCATTGAATTAGTTTCTGTAAGCAGTCAGAAAAGTGTTAAACATACCTGCAGATACCCTCTGACTCCAGCAGGGGGCACTGTTCTAGATGTTTGTGTGTTGATGTTTTGTGCATTCAGTAACCAGGATGAAGCTAAATCAAGTGTTTTTGTTTCTGGTGCGGCTGCAGGCTAAAGTGGAGGAGCTGACGGCAGAGCTGTGGGTTTACAACAAGCTGAAGAGACGAGTCGAAGAATCAACGTTTAAGAAGGACCTGCAGAGGAATATACAGGTAGGTGTGTGTGTGTGTGTGTGTGTGTGTGTGTGTGTGTGTGTTTAAATAAAATTATAAGTCAAACTTGTGTTTGAAGTTAAATCAATTTAAACCACCTGTAACTCCAATATGAAAAACCTTTAATATCCTGTCTAGGCTCACGGGAGCCCAGGTGCATTCTGGGAGTCTGAGCAGGAGTCCCTGGTGTTTGTGATTGAGATGAAGAGTGAGCGCGTGCAGGAGCAGAACAGGAAGCTGCAGCAGATGGACGCGCTGGTACGTGATGATGTTTAAAGAGTTTCTGCAGGAGTCCGGTGACGTCATCCCACCGAATGGCAGCTTAACGTGGTAGCTCTCTCTCATACTTAATTCTTTCACCCCGTAAAACGTCAAATTTATTAAAAATCTTTTGAAGTAAAGTAAAGGTGTACACAGGGTGAACATGGGGAAAAGAGCCAAGCAGAAAGGTTCGACAGAGGAACGTACAAATGAAGGAAATCCTGCAGCGGTGTCACCACCTTGACACGAAGCCAATGCTATGGCTAATGCGGAGGAAGACTCAGCTCTAACCATGATACTGGAAGAAATACGTGATTTTCGGAGAGAGTTCCAAGATTTTAAATCTGACCTGGTCAAAGTCAACAATAAGATAACTGAAGCAGAGACCCGAATTGCGAAAGTGGAAGACCGAGTGCAAAACGCAGAACCGGTGATGCTAAAAATCATTAGCGAACAAGAAAATAAACTTGTAGACCAGGAAAGCCGGGCCCGATGAAAGAATCTGAGGCTGTACAACGTACCTGAAGGAGCGGAGGGCTCCTCGATGCCAGCTTTTGTGGAAAAAATATTGAAGGAATCTTTGGATCTCCCCCAGGGCATTGAGCTTGGCATCGAGCGATCACATCGGGCCCTGAGAGTAGTGAGGAACCGAGAAGAAACTCCCCGCTCAATACTAATACGCTTTGCCCGTTTTACTACAAAAGAAGAAGTTTTGCGCAAAGCGTGGGGCAAGAAGATTTCAGACTCCCTATCCTGCTAAATTGAGGGTCTTCTATCAAGATGGAACCGTGCTCTACTCGACCGCGGAGGAGGCCACTGTGGACATGCGAACCAGGGGATTTCAGATCGCTAAAGTCACGCCGAAGGAAACCCTAATGGAGCAGCTGTCAAGTTCAGCGTGGGAGAAAATGGGGATGTCGCAGCGGCGCGACTCAGGGGGGCACAGAGAAAGAATCATTCGTGAGCAGCTTCAGTTTTTTCCCTTTGTAGACGAATAGTTAAGACTATCAGAGAGATGATGGAGAAATGCACCTTAAAGGCGAACTCAGGGGCCCTTATCCTTTGGTAAGGAGAGGCTTCCCCCTGCTGGTGGGACTTACACAACATACGCGCCAGGTCATGTTTTTCCTCTCTTTGTTTGGTTTTGTGTAGTTATTGTTCATTGTTCGTGTTCTCAAAGGGAGTTGACCAGTCGGTACGTTATTCAAGCTCTGACATTTTATTTTACGAAAAACGAGTACCAAAGGGGAAAAGGTTATTTCTTCTAATGTAAATGGGCTTACAGATCCTATTAAGTGAAGCAGAATTCTAACTAAAATGAAAAAACATCGAGCACAAATCGTATATTTACAAGAAACCCACTTGAATAATAATGAACATGGAAAAACTTAAGAGAATGGGCTTTACAAACATATTCTCCTCATCATACAAATCTGGCTGCAGGCGAGGTGTGGTGATCTTAATTTCCAATACTCTAAATTTTGAAAAGTTGTCTGAAATTAAGGACAAAGAGGGGAGGTTCGTACTGGTCCGGGGAACGGTTGATGGTAATTTGGTTACATTGATGAACGTTTGTGCACCACCAGGAAGCAACCCGAGTTTCTTTAAAAAAAATTGTTAATATAATGGTGACGGCCCAAGGCCCACTGATTTGTGGTGGCGACCTGAACATTCGGCTGCAGCTGGATTTAGATGGCTCTAATGGAAGAATGCCGGAATCAAGTACTTTGTATAAAAAAAAAGTCTCTGCACTTTTTGAAGAGGTAGGTTTAATTGATGTATGGAGAAATCTTTTCCCTACAAGGAGAGATTATTCTCATTACTCAGCTCCACACTCCCTTTACACAAGAATAGACTATTTTATGACACTTGGAAAAGGCAGAGATAAAATTCAATCATGTGAGATGGGTAGAATAGACATAAGTGACCATGCACCACTGTATCTGACAGTTGATTTAAACATATACCCCAAAAACATCACCTTGGAAATTAAACTCATCTTTGCTTAAAGATAGAAAATTTAAGAAGGAAATAATGAAAGAAATCAAAGATTACCTTGAAATAAATGATAACGGAGAAGTGTCATCTCCAATACTATGGGATGCATTAAAAGCTGTCATAAGGGGGAAAATAATAGCATTTGCCTCTTTTAAGAAAAAAACACGAGAGAAAAAGATGGAAGAATTACAAAAGAATTTAAAACAATTAGAAAGTGAACATAAACAAATGCCTTTAACCAGTACTCTAAAACAACTAACAATAATCAGAAATGAAATAAATGAGCTGGATGCACAAGAGATAAAGAAAAAATTACTATATTTGAAACAGAAATATTATGAATGTGGATCAAAATCAATGAAAATCTTAGCATGGAAACTAAAAAAGAAAACTGCGGAGAATACTATAACTAAAATTAAACACCCAGAGACTGGAAGCATGATGACTAATCTAAGTAAGATACAGGGTGCTTTTGAACTATTTTATAAAACATTATATTCTAAAGTCCCAGGTGGAGCTGAGTATGAAATTGACAATTTTCTAAAGTCTTTAAGCCTAACAAGTTTGAATGAGGAACAAAATAAAATAATGATTGCGGAAGTGACAGAAACTGAACTCATGAAAGCCATCAATAGATTAAAATCAAACAAGTCACTGAATTAATCCCTATGCTACTCTCTACTTTCATCTGGGTGTTTTTTTTTGGTTTTTTTTAAAAAAAAAAAAAGCGCAAATCCCACCGAGTTGGAAGGAGGCCATTATCTTGGCCATCCCAAAAGAAGGTAAAGACAAAACTGAATGTGGCTCATATAGACCCATCTCTGTTGTCAACATAGATTACAGACTGTTTACCTCTATTATGGCCAGACCAATGGAAGAATTTTTACCCAATCCAATCTGTAATGACCAAACTGGGTTCATAAGAAACTGGCAGACACAGGACAATATATGCAGAACTCTGCATGTAATAAATCAGATACAAACATCTAAAAGTGAAGCCATGCTTATGAGTATCGATGCTGAAAAAGCATTTGACTCTGTAAATTTATAAAGTCCTGACCAAATTTGGCTTACACAATAGAGTTATTGAAACGGTGAAGGCATTATATACTAATCCCACTGTAAGAATTAAAGTTAATGGTTATCTCTCAAATAGCTTCACTCTGCAAAGAGGAAATGAACAAAGGCTGTGCTTGGTCTCCACTTTTATTTGCATTATATTTAGAACCTCTGGCACAATCAATCAGACAAAACTCAAATATGGAAACGACAATGGAAATGCACTACCTCACGAAGATGGAGGGAATTTGGATGGAAAACTTTGATTAGCTTCTTTATCACCCCTTGCCAAAAGACTCATTATGATGGGAATCCCCCCCCAGTATGCTGGAGAAAATATGGACACCGACGAGCACACCATGCCCACATAATGTGGGACTGCCCTTTGATCAGAACATACTGGAAAGACATTCATAAAATATTACAAGAAATTTTCAACTGTACATTCCCCTTTGGAATAAAAACAATTTATTTTGGATGTATGCCACAGGAATGGTCTGAACAGGATAAATGTTTACTGAGTGCCTTGCTAGTTGCAAGTAAAAATGTATAACAAAGAAATGGTTACTACAAAATGTACCAACCTTATCATTGTGGTGGGAAATTGGATGGAAGAGTTAACAGCATATGTGAATAACAGAGAATGTTGGTTTTTGTCATGTTGGGAAAAGTGGGTCCAATACACTAAGATACATAAGCCGAATTTAATTTTCAAATTTTCAAATTTTAAAATCATTTCTTTGGTAACTGGTCACGCCCGATTGTTCATTGTTTTTCTTTTGTTTGTTTTTCTTATTATGTTTTTTTCTTACTTATCTGGTTTCAATGTTGGGGGTTGGGTCGCTCCGTGCCGGACTGCACAGTTATGTTACAAACGAGTTACCTCTTGAACTGCTGCTCATCACAATAATTTCATCATACTCATGAAGGTATGGTCATGGGTAATCAGGGAAAAATGATAAAAAGATAATCAACCGA